>CAUYRT010061370.1:0-89420 GCA_963574885.1 Lepilemur ruficaudatus
TTTTTAGTTGGCCAATTAATTTCTTTCTATTTTTAGTAGAAACGGGGTCTCGCTCTTGCTCAGGTTGGTCTCAAACTCCTGAGCTCAAACAATCCACCCGCCTCGGCCTCCCAAAGTGCTAGGATTACAGGCGTGAGCCACAGTGCCCGGCCAAAATCAGCACTATTTTTTTTTTATTTATTGAAGTGTAATTTACATATGCCTTTACTCCATTTTAAGTGTACAATTAAATGGTTATTAGTAAATTTACTAAGTTATACAGCTATTCACATAAATCAGTTTTAGAGGATTTCCTTCCCCCTATTGAGACCCCTAATTCCCATCCCCAAATACATTTCAAGCATGCCCCTCCCCTCCACAGTGCTCACCACATCCCTCAGATGTGGATCTACCCCCCACCCCCCAAATCCCTAGTGAACACCACCACCATTTGAGCACCATAGTGTTAATCAGTCAGTACCAATTTGATGGTGAGTACATGTGGGGCCCATTCTTCCGGTCTTGTGTCACCCTGTGTGCTTTTTTTGATTTTCTAAGTTCTTTGATTAACTTTGTATTGCTTTTGTGGATAAAAAGAATACTATACAAACAAATCCCATTTCATATTTTACAAATAAATTAACAAACTTGGCTTAATAGAGTGTTGCTCAGAAGTAAAAAGAGTGGTAATGATTATTTATCAGGTGATCTAACTAGACTTGTAAACCTTTGCTTCTACTGCAATTATACATTTTGATGATATCAAGGATGCTTTTTAAAAGTTAGAAAATATTCTTTGTAAATTGCTAGTGATTTCTTCTGCATTCTTGTTTACACAACTAACTTTCTTAGCAAATTTTTCTTTTCAGAGAACAATGAATGATAAATTCAGCTCCAATGGAATTCCCATAAATCCCAAATTAGTCACGTTTATATTAATGCGGATTTATTATAATCCAGAACAAAATGATCAAGAACAGTGTATCCTCCTTTCCCCACAAATAGACCACAGAGATTTCAAATCATCTTATGAAAAAATTATCTCTTTTGATCTCATATGAATTCCTATTATTTGTCATGGATGGAGACCTTACTAAATATTTGCTCATGTATAATTTAATTCAAATTACTCATAAAACAAGCCTGTGACTATGCTGGCTTGTCTGTCGCCCATATTCACATATTGAGCGTATCCTTATTCTTGCCTGGAAAAAGCATATGCTGCCTTGGGCACTGTTCTAGTTACTCACTTCAAATAGTTTATAGATGAGCATTCATGAAGGTACTTAAGTAGCAAGGAGGCTTTGAAGAGCAGTAGGGAAACAATCTTTAATTGTTCTCGTTGAGACTACTTCAAATGTTACGTCCAAGTCAAAAGGGATCTTCATTACCGATTTATCCCATTGCTAAGGAAAGGCTAGATATGTTTTCTTCCTATCATTTGGGTAGGTGAAGATATTTGGCTTAGAGTTCATATCATATACATTTCCTCTCCCCATCTCTTTTCACTTTCATCTTCTTGCCCAGCAGAAGAGAGTTAACTCAGCAAGGAATGTGGGTAAATACTGGAAACGTTCTCAGATACAGAGGAGACTGTGGCTCAGGATGTTATTACAATGTTCAGAAAGCAGGGAAATTGTTGGCTTGAGTTAATGCCAGGTCCCTAGTTTACTGTCCAAGTCTGCTTAAAAGATAAGTCTTTGGAGCGTATGTGTGTGCAGTCTGTGTGTGTGTGTGTGTGTGTGTGTGTGTGACAGAGAGAGAGAGAGAGAGAGAGAGAGAGACAGAGACAGAGACAGAGAGACAGAGAGACAGAGAGGCTGATGGAGAAAGATCACATCATACATGTGGTTACTTTTTTGCAAGATTCCGAAGTTCTGGTAGATGATTTTGATTATAACAATAAGGTTAATGTTACTTGTTTATTTAACCCAGGATATTGTTTAAACTATTGTTATTCTAATATGACCAATGCTAACTTTAAAAATGAATATATTTCTACCACCTCTCAAATGAAAGATTCACTGGCTAAACTTCCTAGATGAATATATTCTTGGGCAAACAGCTACATGTTTAAATTAAGATTAGTGGATATGCAAGTGAGTTAAGGGTGGCGGTGATCATAGTCTTCTATAAATCACTGGAACATAACTGTGAAAAAGTAGTTATAGGCATGAACATTAATACATGTTAAAAAGCTTTAAAAACTGAGGTAAAAAATATTCTCCCTGTTATCAATGTGGCACTTTCTAATGACAAAAAAATTTTTAAAGGGAAAATACATAAAATTATAAAAAAAAAATATAAACCATCCCTAATTCCATAACCTAAAGATAACCACTGATAACATTTTGGTGTTTCTCTTGTCTTTTTTTCTAGATACATATACACAAGTGTCCATACTTTATTTAACATTATTAAGATCTATTTACATATTTTGGTGTCTCATATTTTTCTGTGTCATTAGAAGTCTTTGTAAATATTATTTTAAATTGTTATATTTTGGCCGGGCACAATGGCTCACACCTGTAATTGTAGCACTCTGGGAGGCCGAGGCAGGAGGATTACTTGAGGTCAGGAGTTCGAGGCCAGCCTGAGCAAGAGCAAGACCCTGTCTCTATAAAAACAGAAAAAATTAGCCTGGCACGGTGGTGTGCACCTGTAGTCCCAGATACTTCAGAGGCTGAGGTAGGAGGATCGCTTGAGCCCAGGAGTTTGAGGTTGCTGTGAGCTAGGCTGATGCCACAGCACTCTCCTGAGGGCGACAGAGTGAGACTCTGTCTAAATAAATAAATAAATAGTTCTGTGTTATCATATGAAAGAACTGTTGCCTATGGTAGTATTATTTAGCCACTCCACTACTATTGACCATGAACATTTCTGTACACTCCCACCTTTTATCTTGTAAAAAAAAGTGTATCCGTTACAATAAATAGTACACCAAAAAAGTTGTTTTTTTTGATTGGTGGGATTACTAGTGATTTTAGTAACTTTTAAAAACTTTCTATATTTTCTAAAATTTCCTCAAAATATATGTATGCTATTTATAATTAGAAAAATACCAATGACCTATGCCCACCTAATTTTAATAGGGTATTTAAGATTAATATTTAACATGAAGAGAAAAACCAACTTTAAACACACCTATCTTTATATAGATTACTGTAGTATTTTGTTTTGCTTCATTGAGAAAACAGCTAAAAGTCAGACTTCTAAAGTACATACTGAGCTTTTGAAAGACATCTGCACCCGAATGTTTATGGCGGCACGATTCACTAATGCTAGGTCATGGAAACAACCCAAGTGCCCATCAATTCATGAGTGGATTATTAAAATTTAATATGTGTTTACAATGGAATATTACTCAATTTTAAGAAACGACAGTGAGCTAGCACCACTTATATTATCCTGAATCAAGCTTAAACCCATTATTCAAAGTGAGGTAATACAAGACTGGAAGAATGGACCCCACATGTACTCACCATCAAATTGGTACTGACTGATTAACACTATGCGGCTCAAATGGTGGTGGTGTTCACTAGGGATTCAGGGCGTGGGGGGTAAACCCACATCTGATTGATGTGGTAGGCACTGTGGAGGGGAGGGACATGCTTGAAAAGTAGTTGGGGAAGGGAATTAGGGGTTTCAATAGGGGGAGGGAATTCCTCTAAAACTAATTTATGTGATTAATTGTACATCTTGGTAAATTCACTAAAATCATTTAATTGTACACTTAAAATGGAGTAAAGGCATGATATGTAAAGTATACTTCAATAAATAAAAAACATGATGAGAGGGTAAACAAAAATTTTCACAGGAATGTGGTTGGATACAGGTTACTTTTACATGCAAAAATTTAAAAAAATAGATAATCTCTTTGATAGCCAATAACATTTCCTCAAATTTTATTAGTTTATTTTGATAAATTACTCCAATAAAGTAAAAGCCTTTTTATAAACAACCTTGTTATATATTAAAATGAAAAAGCAAATCCAAATATATTAACAGGAAGATTTACATAATATTTAAAGCATTTAACCTTTATATCTTTCAAACTAGTCTCTAGTTTTTATTTATCATGGTTATATTTTAATATTCATAAGAGTAGGTCCATGAAAATATTAAACCTTGAATATTTGAGAATAAAAATGTGTAAGCAGATAACTTACTATTATCATTGGAAGATAATATTTATTTTTCAATGTATTTTTGTTACAATATAAAATAATTTTACCACTCACTATATTAAGTCCCTTAATCTTTGAAAGATATATATACTTAAATGTATTTTAAGCAGTTTTATCGAGATGTAATTTACATAACAAAGTTCACCTGCTTTAAGTATACAATTTAATGCTTTTTATTATATTTACAGTTATGCCATCATTAACATAATTTAATTTGGAACATTTCCATCACTCCCAAAAGAAACTTATGCCTATTAATAGTCACTCCTTTCTTCCCACTTCAATCCCCCAAACCTTGACAACCATGACTTTACATTCTGTCTCTACAGATTTGTCAATTCTGGAAATTTTTTAAAAGTAGAATCATACAGTGTGTTTTTTTCAGTGATTGGCTTCTTTCACATAGCATAATACTGTAGCATGCATAAGTACACCATTCCTTTTTTTCCAAATAATATTCTTTTGGGTGAATATATTACATTTTACTCATCAGTTGATAGATAGGTGGGTTTTTCCATTCTTTGACAATTATGAATAATTGCTGCTATGAATATTTGTGTACAAGTTTTGTGTATATATATGTTTTTATTTGTCTTGGATAGATATCAAGGAGTGAAATTGTTAGTTCATATGTTAAGTCTTTATGTTTAAGTATTTAACATAGAAATATATTTCTATAAATAAAACTACAGAAAAACAAAACTACTCTTTGCAAAATTCTACAGAATAATTTTGTTTTAAAAAAACATCCAGAGAAATTATGATCTACTTTTGAAATTATAAAAAAGAGGGAAAAAATCAACTCAGAAACTCTGAGTTTCAAATTTAAGATGGTGGCTTCTGCCAAACACACATTTTTGTCAAAATAGCGTTTGCACTTACTGCAGATTCTCTGAAAACCTAAATGACAAAAATGATCACGTAAGGTAGTAATTTTGTAATTTTTTGGCTGAGTGGCCCTGAGTCTATTGGCACCCAACAGTGAGGAAAATTATTTATAAACAGCCACATTATATGCTAGACCAAAGTTTTGTATTGCCTCAAACTTTAAAAGTATTGCAAAAATGTTATTGTGACAAAAATTTTACATTCTTGATCAATTCTTACCAAATTCAATTTCAAAGTTAGCTTTTTTCCTCATAAAAACAAACTCATTATATTTTATGCCATTGTCTTTGTGTGTTATTCTAGTTTCTTAAAGTCTCTTGAATATATAAACCAAAAGAGCCTACATTTTTCAATATTTGTAAGTTTAAAAGCATTTTAGAGAAAGTCTCTTAAAGTTATACACTTAAAAATTCTTTTACACTTTCACTGCAAAGTATAAGTTTACTAAAAACCATGATTTTTGCATAGTTCTATTAAATAAGAAATAATTATCAGGATTTTAAGCACGAAATATCCTGTTTCCTTAGGTACTAACTTTGACAGTTGATATCTCTGACATTTCACTTTGACACTTCTTGTTTTATTTTTATTGTGACGGTACAACCTCATTCTTTCAAGTGCACAGTTTGGCTTGGATTATCTTTCAAAAAAATTTTTACAGCAATTTTTGTGAAACCATGGATAAGTCAAAAATTCCTGTTATTTTTGAATATGAGTTCTCTCATGGAACCAGTGCAACACAGACAGCTCAAAATATCAACAAAGTGTTTGGGAAGGATGTGGTTAATGAACACACAGTACATTCTTGGTTTGAGAATTTCCATTCTGGTGATTTCAATCTTGAAAATGAGCCACACGGGTGACCTGAGACCAAGGTGGATCATGATGAGCTGAAAGGTGTAGTGGAAGTGAATCCATCTCAACCTATGCATGAATTAGCAGCAAGGTTTGATGTTACTATTCCAACAATATTGGACCATCTGAAACAAATGGGCAAGGTAAAGAAGCTGTGTATAGTCAGGGCCCGCGTAATCAAATGTGGTATATGTATACCATGGATTTCTACTGAACCACAGAAAACAATGGTGATCTAGCACCTCTTGTATTATCCTGAGTAGAGCTGGAGCCCATTCTACTAAGTGAAGTATCACAAGAATGGAAAAACAAGCACCGCATGTACTCACCATCAAATTGGTATTAACTGATGAATACTTGTGTGCACATATAGTAACGACATTCATCAGTTGTCACACAGGTGGGAAGGGAGAGGAGGTATATTCACACCTAATGGGTGTGGTGAGCACCATCTGGGGGATGGATACTCTTGAAGCTCTGACTCAGTCAGGGAAAAGGCAATATATGTAACCTAAACATTTGTACCCCTGTAATATCCTGAAATTAAAAAAAAATAGAAATAAAAAAATTTAAAAAGGAGCTTAAGAGAAATTGTCTCGAAGCTTGCCTTTCTTTACTGTCACAACATAAAGGTGAACCATTTCTACACCATATTGTTACGTATGATGAAAAGTGGATACTTTTTGACAATTACAAACATTAAGCACAAAGGTTGGATAAAGATGAAGTGCAGAAACACCGTCCAAAACCGGATATTGGTTTTGAGCACCGAAAATGCTCACGGTGTCTGTTTGGTGGTCCAGTGCTGGTATTATCCACTACAGCTGAATGAAACATGATGGGTAGATTCCAACAGATGTCTACTGCAACCAACTGGATGAAATGATGAGGATGCTTTTAATTAAGCAGCCAAGGTTGATCAACAGAGACAGTCCAATCTTCTTGCAAGATATCATTGAACCACATGTCACATAAACAAATGTGCTCAAACTATAGAGGCTGGACTTAGAAACTCTCTGTTATCCACCGTATTCACCAGACCTTGCACCAACTGACTCCCACTTCTTCCAGGCTTTGGACCACTGCTTGCAGGAAAAATATTCAATTCTCAACAAGCTGTGTAAAAAGCCTTTAACGGTTTCATCGCTAATCACTTTCCAGGTTTCTTCGCTGCTAGTATAAACAAGCTACCGTTAAGATGTATGTCAAAACTATGTTGATAGTTTAGGCACATACTTAGATTAATTGTACTGCTTCTTGTTTGAGATATGATAAACTAAACTTTTGATTCGATATTGGACATTTCACACTTAATGACCTAATATAACTGCCAATTTACCAGAGTCCAAAGCAGTTATTGAATAACCACATATTAAGGCTACTGAGAATAGAGACAGGTTACATAATTAAATCCATTAATTTTTGAGGGGTCAAATCTTCCTTTAAAGTTTTTTTTATTTCAGTTAATTGATATGACCCTAGTAATGCAAATAAAAGGAAATTAATATTTACTTATTTTCTCTATGTTTTAGGTATTATTTGTTACATTTATATATATATATATATATATAAAATGATTATCAGTAACAATCCTACAAAGTTATATTCAACATTAGCCCAGTTTCACAGATGAGTAAGTATTTGTGACACGGAAAGCTTATCTTCCTCACCTAATGCCACAGAACTGCTAACTGTTAGGGTTGAAATTTTAATCCAGAACGATCTAACACCAAAGCTCCTATGCTCTTTTCTCCACGTCAGGATTCCTCTCAATTGAATTAATTCATGTAGTCAACACATGCTGAGTGCACAGTTTTCTGCTAGGTGCCCGAGTTACACAGTAGAATATCACACAGTTTCTGCTGAGAAGAGATTATAGTTAATTGGGTGAGAGAAAAGTAATTATTGCATGTAATTACAATAGAGAATTGCAAATGCTAAATTTTAGTCATATGTACATGGAATAAAAGATGTGAATGGCCACAATTAGGCTTTGGAAAAAAAAAGGTTGAGGAGCATTCTTTTTGCAGTAAGTGTTGAATGATGCCTATATCATTTTGTGCATAGAAAAGAAGATACTCAGACAAAGAGACTTAAGAGGAAAACAGGGAACAAAGAAACAGTATAATGTCTTCACAACAATGATAAGAAGTTCAAAATTAAGGAACTACATGTTGTAATATGACATGTTGCAAGAAATTAATCTGAAATGGGCTGCCTAGACTAGATCACTGAGGATTTGTAAGTCAGGCTAAAGACTTTTCATTTTTTTCTGAAGGCTAGCAATCCCCTGTATCAGAGATAAGATTTATTGTAATATGAACAGTTTGAAAACAAAGCAGAATGTGTCTTAATGTCTATGTGTTTGTATTCAGACAAGGTATATGATTTTATTTGGATTTCAAAAATCATTAAAATAAGACTGAGAATTATATTTTTTCAAATGAGAGGGATAAGTTAACAAGATGGAGTAGAAAACTCAATTTTCTCTCAAATTATGGAACAAGAATGAAGGTTGAGAAATTAGATAGAAGGCAGCCAGGGAACCAAGGTATGGTGTCATTGACCAAGGTGTTGGTGGTGAGCACACAAAATGCAATGCAGAATCAGGCCAGTATCTGGGAGGCAATTGTATAGATGACAAAGAGAGGAACTGAAGAATCATACTCACCATCAAATCATCAAAATTTTCTTATCATAAAAGCAATGCTTAATGAGTACTAAAATCATCCTTTTTTATTAACCTGCTTATTTTTATTATTTTTTTAAAATTTGTCCACATTTATGGGGAACAACTGCAATTTTGTTACATGTAATCTATGTATCCATCACCTGAATAACGTACATTATACCCATAAAGCAATTTTCATCTTCCATCCCTCATCGACACTCTCTGTCCACATGTACACATTATTTAGGTACCATTTATAAATGAGAACATGCAATATTTGCCTTTCTGTTTCTGACTTGTTTCCCTTAAAATCTTTCTTAAATGTTTGTTGCCTTCTTTTTTTGTCTCATGTTTTATTCACATGCTGTGCCAGAGATATTTTCTTTCTTTTCTCTTTTGATGTTTACTGACTTCATACCTGTTTATTTCAATATCCAATGTCTTCTTCTAACATACCTACCAACATCTCTGATTTATCCTTGCATTCCAAAGCACCAAGGTTTCAATGACTTTATTTTACGAAGATGTAATAGTATGAAGCATACATCGTATAATATATGCCATAAATGTGGCTCATGATGGATTGTTACTTTCTTTGAGAGTTGTAAATGAGAATTTACATCTGTCTCAAGGTTTCCATTAATTACTTTCCTCTATTTTTGCTTCTCAATTCTAATTAAATATCTTAATATATAATAATTTCAATTATGGATATTATGCTATTTTTTACTCATCATTTTTTTGTTTCTTAACGTGAACACATACAAACAATAAAACCTGAATTATAAAACAGGTATTTTACCCTTACATACATGAGGATGGGGATTTCAGAATAAGTGAATGCATTAAAATTATTATTTGAGTATATAATATTTCCTTTAGAAAAGGGGCATAAAATTGCCAAAGATGCTTGTAACTTAGCCCTCTAATTCCATTTTGAGGAATTCCAGAAGTTTGTTGGTCTGTTTATTTATCCATTCATTTATATTTGTATTTATTTAGAGCATAAATACTCCAAATATGTTTAAACATCTTCAAATTATGAAAGAATTTACCATAAATTTTTTATTTTTTTTTATTTTAGAAGAAAAAAAAGGACTTTCACATTAGTGGATGCAAAATTTTTCCAACTTGCTTTTTCTTTTTCTCTGTTAGGATCTGGCAATTTTACTCGGATGTCGCTGAGATTGCAGTAATTAGCTTTCTTTTACTGCATAACAGATGTTCTAAGTGCTGGGCTCATTCAACGTGGTTGGGATTGAGATATCACAGCTGTTATAGTTTAATTCTAGTTAGGTCAAAAGGCTGTATCAGTTCAAAATGTTTGTATATAAAGTTTAATCATATTTCCAATTAAATTTCAGTTAATTGAGTTTCATGTAGTCAGTCTCCCAATGTCACCTGTGGCCACATGGGCTGCAGTTTGATCAGTCAATACTTATTTTCATGATCAGGATTTGTGGAGTTTTATTTGTACACATAACAATCATTACTGATTGATTTTATTATGATACTGAGAGCAGCTGATTGAAAGCATCAGGAAAAATATCTTTCTGCGTGACTGTCTTATTTCCAGACAATAAACACTCTGAGAACCTTTCTACAAAACCAAATTCTCTGAATGCTTTTCTGTCACCCATACAAAATTAATATAACATTTTTGAAAACCTATATTGTTCCCTCACCACAATTCAACTTTCTGAATTAGAGAAAATCCAACTGTTAATTTTGGAGAGTGCCAGATTCCATTCCAACTAGCTCAATGGGGCTATTTGTATGGTCTTCCACAACTGATTAACTTCCATATTTAAACAACAGTAATAGCCAACTGCTTTGAATTAGATTATCCTCAACTCACATCAGTTAATGCAATCTGATTTAGTCGTTAGGATTGTTAAATTAATTGAATTAACTTTGCAGTTTTCTGGTTATTTCAGTCTTAACCACTGAATCAGATCTGATTTGTACTGACTCAATCAATTTGTGACAAGTGCCCATACTATGTCAATGGAACAATTCTGTGTCTATTAAGGAAGGATTATCTTTACCATTCTACAAAAGTTTTAGCTGGCAGTAGCAGATTAGTATACTTGTGTATATTATAGGAGTGTTAAATAAAATATTAATGAAAGATAGTAGATAGTACTGTGTCAAATATTCTATTAGCCTGTTGGAGTGTAGCATTTGAAAATTATTCACCTTGACAGTAGCAATAAGTGTAATTTGGTAAGAAAGGCTTGTTGCCCTCTATAGGATAAACTACTAAAAGTGTTCTAAATTGTCCAGGGATGAGGAGTGAGGTTGCATTACTTGGTAAGCCTTCTGAAATGCTTACCCTCTCTTTCACCTTCTTTCCTACACATTTGATAGTTCTCCCAGCTGTACAGTAATATTGGACATTAATTGTTTCAGATATTAATTAGCTTGTCTATACCCCAAATTCATCTTGTTTCCTAATATTACTGTGATAGGTTATGGGAGAAACTCTGTACTTCAATTAGTGAAGTAATAATGGGTGGGTAATTCCTCAATTCCACCATCACCCTCGCATGTATATGCACATTTTTTTGAGAACCACTCTTTCAGTGTTTAGGGACACCCAAAATCTTTTAGTCTTCACTGATAACATTAATTTCTCAAATTTTTTTATTTTTATTTTATTTTACTTATTTATTTATTTATTTTTGAGACAGAGTCTCACTCTATTGCCCAGGCTAGAGTGAGTGCCATGGCATCAATCTAGCTCACAGCAACCTCACACTCCTGGGCTCAAGCAATCCCTCTGCCTCAGCCTCCCGAGTAGCTGGGACTACAGGCATGCGCCACCATGCCCGGCTAATTTATTTTTATACATTTTTTTTAATTGGCTGATTCATTTCTTTCTATTTTTAGTAGAGACGGGGTCTCGCTCTTGCTCAGGTTGGTTTCGAACTCCTGACCTTGAGCAATCCTCCCGCCTCGGCCTCCCAGAGTGCTAGGATTACAGGTGTGAGCCACCGCGCCCGGCCAAATTTCTCAAATATTTTAAAGCTATTCATATGTTCAGCCCTAGCAATGTCAGGTACTTAGAACTCATGCATTATTTATGCTGAAACCTGAAATATATATTTTTTAAATTTTTACATATATATTTTTCTTTTTTTTCCCCTTTTTTCAAATTTTGTCTTTATCATTCAGAGAAAGGTGCCCTCATAGAATACTTCAACAACCTTCTCAAGGAAGAGTTGAAATATCATTTCAAAGAAAAAATTCTGAAACAATGAGGTGTCTTCCTTCGGGACCACTGTGTTTATTAAGTCAGGGGCCTCTATTTGGTGCCATGTCCGTAACAGGATACACAGGTCTAGGGATGGAATTTGAAATCCACACTGCACTGCTTATTTTCTCAGACCCTGCTCAGCCCACGGCCTCTGTGTCTGTGAAGCACAAGACAGGGCTTTTATTAGACTTTAAGGATTTAATTAAAGGAAACTGGAACCACCTTTGTGAGAGAAAATGGGTGATAGTGGGGGAGTTGCTAAGCAACAGTGCAAGTCTGACCCTAAGTGAGGAAAAGGAAAGGAAAGTTAGGTGAAGTCTCTAGGACTAACTTTCCGTCTAAGGAAAGTTTGGCAAAAACCACTGAGGGGTCCTTATGCCAAAGTCCACTGCCTGAGGAGCTCCATGTCTGCCAGGAAGGGGCCTGCATGGGCATTAGTACAGAGTCTGAACTCAGTCAGTGGCTGGAAAGAGGACCGAAGAAGTACAGCCTTGACACAAATGCAGTGATGGGCATCAGAGTTCAGCAGCTGGGGCACTTTTTAAATTCTGGTGTTTGCAGTTGGAGGTCTGTGAGGTGCATTCCCCCCATCACACCAGTGTCTCCATAGCCTACCAGCAATCTCTGTTCTTATACTCAGAGTTTTCTTACTTCCTCCATGACTTTGCTTCTTGTTATTTTATATTAAATCAAGTTCTCCCTTTCTAGTATTTCTGTCCCTCCCTCCCACCCAGGAATATAGATTCATACTGGGATACCTCCATTAAAATAATAGTAATGATAATAAATGTCATTATCCCTCTTGATACTGAATTGATTTACATCTTATACCTCATTTCTCTGGTTCTCTTTATTGACATACTTCTTGAGATTGTTGCACAATGTACCTTAACTTTGAAATCTGCCATTTACTTATCTGTCCAGCTGTCATTTACTCTCTGTTCAGCTTCTATTAATACTAGACACACACACACACACACGCTCTTTAATATTTTATTGGCAAATCAACTGGAAATCCCTTTCGCCTCGTTTTATTAAATGTTCCAGTAGCAATTGATACATTCAACTTTTCTTTCTTATTGAATTAATCTCTCTTGGGTTCTCTGACATAAAGCTATTTCGTTTTCTGCATATATGTTTGGTTCACTTTTCTTTGCCAGGCATTTTTCCTCAATTTCATATATCATCAGCACACCTCAGATCTTCGATTTTTTTATCTTTTCCTACTATCTCCTTAGGTGACATAAGAATCATGTTGTTCTAATCAACACGTTGTGCTCATACTTTCTAATTTTACCTCTTTAGCCTAGAATTTTCTTTGGAGCTCTAGTCCTATTTATCTAAGTTCTTATTTGATATCCTCATGTGTATGTCTCATGCATTGTAAATATGTACTGAGCAGAAATCCTGATTTCTTTACCCAATTCTATTTCTCCGTATACCTGCTATATATCAGAAAATGGTGCCAGAATTCATTTAGTTATTCATGCAAGAAAAATTGGAGCCATTTTGCACTCCTTATGCTACCTCAGCCATTATATTTGAGCTTAGGTCTTTCTTACATTTTATTATTTTATCTATAATCTATCCACTTTGTCTGGTATCTGCTGTCACCACCCTGGTTGACCTCTCGTTCGGCTTATTTCAATAACCTCTGAACTCATCTCCAGAACATCTCTCATGATCCTTCTTATCCATTCTCCATAGAGTAGGCAGAATGATACTTCTACATTAAGAATCAAATAAATTTATTTCAATCTAAAATACTTTCCTTTTGCACTTAAAATAAAATATGAGTTCTTTACCTGAGGCTACTAAGATCTCTTCTTGGTCTTGTTCTATTTGTCATTTGGACTTCACCTCAATAGCACTCTCCCCTTTTCTATTATGGTTCAGACAAACGGTTTGAAGATATTCTCACATGCCAAATTTTTCTCATTATTCACATTTTCCTCTGCCTATACAGTCTTCACCTAAACTGTGTTAGCATTACCATACTCATCAATTTTCTAGGTCAAAATCCAACATATTAAGAATGTGCTCTTTTTCCTCAGAGATGGCTCCATGTGGACAAATTTTATAGCAAATCTATTATTGCAAAGCAAAGTATTAAAATATTCTTATTCTTCAGTTCTCAAAATAAACGTTGCTTCATCAGAAACCTTGCCTGAAAATTTTTTGCAAAGCATTCTCCATCTTACAGAATCTTATACCTTACCCAGTTTCCCTCAAACAGCTATTTTAATTGCCATATATTTCATTAAACTTATGTCTGATTGGATCACCTGGAATTATTTTACATACTGCTAGGAAAGCCACGACATTGCTAAACAATGATATATTGGTTTTGTATCACTCATAATTTTTATTTTAGACTTTTAAAAGGAATACTTTGAATCTTATTCAACACTTATCACTCTTATATATAGAAAAAATATAATTACGTGCAAAATAACTGATTAAGATTTGCCTACACCTTCCTTGAATTCAGAGTTCAACTTTTCTAAGTTGTATTTTTATTCATAGCTATTGCTATTCATGTTTTCCATGCAATATTGTCCTTCATGCTGCTAAAGGAATTGGCAAATGCAGAGAAATAAAGAAAGAATTTTATTCAAAGATTGCTTTGCCATTATTTTCCAAATTTTAGAAACTAAGCCACTAGCACATATATTGCAAGTTTTGGTGTTGGCACTTTCTTAATCTCAGCAGAAGTTGTTGAGATTCTGGGCTTCTATTCCTTCTTCACAGAGTCCTGAAATATCTTGTATACAGAAATGCCAATGGATGTAGCTTTCCAGAACTAACACCAGGAATACCAAGCAGACAGACTTTTATGTGAACTTATTCTTCAATTGTTGACTGATCTGTCTAAATCAAATAGGCCAGCCTCATCACTTCTACTTCCTATAAATTTTAGCCAGTTCAGCCTTCTCTCTTACCCTAAGCCCTGTGGATATCTCTTTTCCTCATTTATAAATTGAAGGGAAATTCCCTGTCCTTTATTTTATTATTATGTTTATACACACACACACACACACATACACACACACACACACACACATATATATATACACACATATTTTAGAGGTACTGCTATGTCTGTGAGTTAATTCCCTTCCCCCTAAGGCCATAGGGGCTGGGGCATTTTGTCAGATAAAACACCAAACTCTGCTGCTTTGCTGACATGTGAACAGCCTGAACACGTGTATGTAGGCAGACAATAAAAACTACTTCTGCTAAAAGAGTGCCACCTGGACCACAGCAACAGGAATATGCTCTTAGTCAGGTGATGAATACTAAGTTCAGAGATGTTAAAATGTAAATTTAAAAAATTTACTTTAGGATTGGTAAAATAAAGGATGTCTTTTATTTAGTCTTTTTATTGGCTAGCTCTCCCTCTGAACTGAAGATCGCATAAAGTCGTGTCTGTTTTGTTCACCTTGAACAGACTACGGTAATGCCTGATGAGTATTGACTGTTCCATATGCATTCATTGAATAAATATATAAGTGAAGTCACATAATGGAAAAATTCCACATATTTGGATTTATTTTTCACAGTGACATTGGTAAAGCCACTAGTTAAAACAAAACCATTTCAATCTTAGGACTCTTGGTTTTTATAGAGAAAATTCAATTTTTTTAATGAAAATGTTTTAATATGAAAACCAAATAGTCAAGTATAATATATGTGTTTACTACCATTTTATTAAGTTTCACCATAAGGCTTTATGTTAGTTCAGGCTGCCATAACAAATTACTATGGACTAGGTAACTTAAACAACAAACATGTATTTCTCACAGTTTTGGTGGCTGGAAGTCTGAGATCAGAGTTCCAGCAGGGCTGGATTTTTGGTAAGGGCTCTCCTTCTAGTATACAGAAGGCCATCTTCCTGTGTCTTCTCATGGTAGCATGGTAGGAAGAGAGGAAGTTAGGTCTTTGTCCTCTTCTCATAAGGGCACTGATCTCATTCATGAGGCTTCCATCCTAGTGGCAGTGGCCTAATTACCTTCCAAAGTCTCTACCCTCACATACCATCACATTGGGATTAAGGTCTCAATGTATGAATGGGGGGAAGGGTACAAACATTCAGTTCGCTGTGTTCCACTTCTACACCCCCAAAATTATGTCTTTGTCACATGCAAAATACATTCATTCTATCACAATAGATGCCTTAACTTGTTCCGGTATCAACTCTAAAGTCTAAAGTCTCATCTAAGCATCATCTAAATTATATATAGCTGAGATTTGAGGTACAATTCATCCTGAAATAAAATTCCTCTTTAGCTGTGAACATGTAAAATCAAATGTATTAGTTGAGCTTCTCCAGAGAGACAGAATCAATAGAATAGATAGATTGGAGGGTAGATAGACACATAATGAAAGAGGATTTACTAGGGAAATTATCTCACAAAATTATGAGAAGGTCCCGCAACAGGCTGTCTGCCTTGTCCTGAAGACCAAAACACTTTTGCTTGCAGCAAAATAGCTCTTTGGTCCTCTCCTATACAATTCAGGAAGTCTGATAATCTTTCTTAATTTTTTCCTGTCTCCTTCCTTTTTTTTTTTTTTTTATAAGGGGGGTACACATATTTTAGGTTACGTGGATCGTTTTTGTAATCCTTGCGTCCTGGCTATAGCTGTCCCCGTCATACACATAGTGTTCATAGTACACATTGGGTTGGTTCAAATTGGCAGTTTTCCTGTTGAGGTAGCTGATTAAGTCTGTGGTTCACACCCATACTAATCTCCTCATCAAGCGGTCACTTAGTCACACACTTAGTGTTTACTTTTGAACATGCTTTCTGACTTTTTGCAATAAACAGAAGCTCAGAATTTTCCAAATCTTTAAGTACTAATTTTTTGGTTTTTGTTTGTTTTCCTAATTAATTCTGACTTTAAGTAATTTCTCTCTTTTCACATTTTGCTATAAGTTTTCATGAGAAACTAAGTTTCTTCAACACTTTTGCCTAGATATCTTCTCAACTAAATTTCCAATTTCCAAAAAACCCTAGAACATGCACAGAATTCAGCCAAGTTCTTTATCACTTTGTAACAAAGGTTATTACTCTTTCTCCATTGTTGGGTAACATGTTCCTAACTTCTGAAAGCGGTATCACCAGAATGGCCTTTACTGTCCATATTTCTACCAACATTCTGCACATGATTATTTATATATTATTTAAGAAGAGGGAATATTTCTTTATAGCTCCATTTTTCTTTCTTAGCCCTCACCAGAATCACTTTTTGGCAGTCCCTTCAAGAATAATCTTGGGCCAGGCCACTGGCTCACGCCTGTAATCCTAGTACTCTGGGAGGCCAAGGAGGGAGGATTGCTTGAGCTCAGAATCCGAGACTGGCCTGAGCAAGAGTGAGACCCTGTCTGGACTTAGTGGAATTCACCTGTAGTCCCAGCTACTTGGGAGGCTGAGGTAGGAGAGTAACTTGAGCCCAGGAGTTTGAGGTTGCTGTGAGCTAGGCTGACACCAGGGCACTCCAGCTGAGGGCAACAGAGCTAGACTCTGTCACAAAAAAAAAAAAAAAAAAAAAAATGCATAGTCTTAGCTTTTTCTAGCATGCAGTTTCTACTCATTATGCTGTTTTAAAGCTGCTTCCACAATTTTATATATTTGTTACAGCAGCAACCCACTTCTTGGTATCAATTTCTGTCATAGTTTGGCATCTATATAAAAAATTACCATAGACTGTGTATTATAAATAACAGAAATTTATTTGTTACAGTTCAAAAGTTGGAAGTTTAAGATTTGGGTGTTGGTGTGGTTACATTCTTGTGAGGACCCTCTTTTGTGTTGACAGCCTGCTTCTGGATCCTCACATGGAGAAAAGACACCGGTCACTTCTTTTTTTTTTTTTTTTGACAAATTTATTGAAGTATAATTTACATTCCATGCTATTACTCCATTTTAAGTGAGCAATTAAATGATTTTTAGTAAATTTACCAAGTTGTACAGCTATTCACATAAATCAGTTTTAGATTTCCTTCCCCCTATTCTTAAAAGGGTGCTAATGCCATTCATGACCAACCTCATGACCTAATTTCCTCCCCAAAGCCCCACCTCCACACACCATCACATCGGGATTAGAGTTTCAACATGTGCATTTTCGGGAGCAGATACCAATATTCAGCCCGTTGTAGTCTTTCAATCAAAATTTTGAAATTTGATTGCTAATGTTTAATATTATAAAATATTTTTCCTGTATCAAAATGCCACCGGGATAGCTCTGAATTCTGCTCCTGAAGCTGTCTTTCTTTGCAAGCCAGAAGAATCTAGTTGTATTATACAAAGAAATCAAAACGGTATGAAGACAGTTTTTTCCCAGAAAAGTTTTATGATTGCAATACTTCTTATTCTATTTAAAACTCCAATATTTTTTAAGTCTTTGTTTAAAAACAAAATTGGCAGTTATAATTTTACAACCTATGAGCACTGGTGAATCCTTACATAAAGATGTGTTTTGTTGTGTGCTTAATGATACATCTTCTCTAACCTCACATAAGAGAAACGGCAGGGCTGTACCCTGACAATGTCACAGCTGTTCTAAATTCCCTTACTTAGTCAGTTCCCAGCTTTTATAGCTTGTGCAGCTGTCAGCAGCAGAGCTTTTTCTTTGTTAGGCAGGGAAATGCCTAAACTTATAATTAGACCTCAGTTATGAAAATGTAACTAGTTAATCATAGCTTTCATCAGGGCTTTTTACATTCCAAAGGGATTTGAACATAGCTAAGAATGGTGGAACTCACCAAACAAAACTAGCCTGAATTATTTTAGGGTTTATTTTCTAATTCACATACAAATATTCATCTCACTATATGACTCATAATTGCCATTTGAACTGTTTTTTAACATCTTTAAATTATCTAAAATGTTTGCATTACCTATAACACCATTATTCAAACCTGATCCCTCTTATTTAGTGAAATTATTTTAATTACATCATTGTGATATGTGTAAGCAAAATAATAGTAACTGTAGTAACAATTTCTTAGCATAACACCATCAGGACATGGTGATATTTAAATATGTAATGCAAACAAAACTACAAAAACAATGATTTTTTAAATTAAAATTATAAGTTAATATGGTGGTTTATGTTAATTAAATATAAATCATTAATAAGGATCAGATTATGTTGAGTTAATTAAAGTCTAGTCTAATGTGTGATTTCTCAATTTTCTCCTCTCGTTTTCTGTATTGCAACTTCTGCGAAACTTCCCTTAGTACAGCATAACCTTGTACCACTTGGGCTTTACTCC
Source organism: Lepilemur ruficaudatus (assembly GCA_963574885.1). Taxonomy (NCBI): domain Eukaryota; kingdom Metazoa; phylum Chordata; class Mammalia; order Primates; family Lepilemuridae; genus Lepilemur; species Lepilemur ruficaudatus. The sequence goes on from CAUYRT010061370.1 coordinate 19,119, forward strand.
TTGCAAAGACTTCATTCATGAACTAAGTCTGACGGATTTTTTTCCTTGTAGTACTACTATTGGAAGGTGCCAGCCCAATCCGCAGCATGCATCAAATGATACAAAGACAGCTTGGCAGCATTTGCTTAAAAAGCGTTAACTTAAAACATGTAAAATACACTCAAAATGAATTTTAATTTATTTGCCAAGGAAAAATGAATTATGTTAAAACCTTTATAGATAACTTCTTGGCCCTCGAGAATTTGTCTTGCAGCCAGAGTTGTTTGCCTTACACCCGGTCTATTACTAGGACGGTTCTTCTGCTTTGTGAGGACCTCACGTCTATTAATATTCTACACGTCTCGATTCAGCAGAGTTTTCTCCCCTTCTTTTTATGTCTACATTAGATTTTACAGATCATGAGCTCAATAACAATACTGAAAATATGTAAACTTCCCTGCACCTTTGTTTATGCTTTTGTTTTTTCTCTTGAGTGCAAATATCCTAACACTGGCTGATCTCAACTTTCTCTTTTTTTCTCAACTTTCAGAGTTTCTGGAGAAAGACTTAACAGAGCAAAATTGATCACAAAACTCAGATGGGCACAAAACTCAGATGGGCTCCAACACATCAAGGGATTCTATTCATTTTCCGAGATCAACTCCTGCTTTGAAATTACTTTTTAAAAATATCTTATTTTCCTTGAATCATGCTTCCCAAACACACACACATGCAACAGATTATTCTGTCTCCTAAATTACAGATATTGTACTAACAATCAGAAAAAGGAACCCCTCCCCTCCTCATTCCAAGAGTGTACAAACACAACAGCATACTCTACAGTTGCAGTTGCAACACCCTCCACTCCTGTTTTGCTGTCCCAAAGCAAAGATCGCAAAGTGTTGCCCACTGGTGAGATACGCCTGGCTGCCCGATTTGGCAAATAGAGTTACACTGGAGCACAGTAGCGTCCATTCTTTTACCTGCTGTTGGTGTCTGCTTTCCCATTTAAATCACAAAGTTGAATAGTTACAACACAGATTGCATGTCTCTTAAAGCCAAAAATATTTGCACAGTTCCTTCACAGAAGATGTTTGCCAACTCTGCAGTAAAGCAACCAGCAATTCTCATCTAATGCTGAACTTCAAAATATTTGCTTCGTACTTTTATCTTTTTCAGACTTTTCGAGAACTTTTTGAATTTATAATACATTCCTATTTTATGTTACATTCAGACTTTTTATTCAGTCTGTGTCCTTCCTGTTGCCTTCTAACAGTTCTCGGGTATCTCAAATATAAAAATATCAACACCCACCACCAATCAACTAATGAACCAAGCATCCCTTGACGATCCATACCCCTGTAGCTATTATAATTATCTTCTCTCCTTTGAAGACAAAATTGTTTAAATTTTCTTTATTCCTGACATCCATGTTATCGCTTTCCGTTAACTCTTCCGCTCAGCATAATCTGGCTTCCATTTCCATCTTCCCACCAAAGCAGTGTGGAGCTCCCCTGCATCCTCCATCACCTGTGCAATTGTTCCCAACTTTGCTGTTCATCAGAATCATTAGGAGGGTTTGGTAAGCACAGATTATGCAAACACACTTCCAGAGTTTCTGGTTCAGTAGGCCTAGCCTGGGGACTGAGATTCGCATTTCTAACAAGTTTTTGATGCTGCTGGTCTCGGGACCATACCTTGAGAGCCACTGCCCTGTTGAATATTTTTAAATGTTTCTCTCTGACACTGTTGTCAATGTCCTCCTCCTTAATATGTTCTCTTATTTATCTCCTTTGATGACACATCCATCCTTTTCCTTCTACCTCTGTCTGCTCTTTCTCAAATTCTCTACTAGTCTTTACATTTTGAGGTTACTCCAGGTGGCAGAGTTCATTTCTTTTGCTTCTGTACCATCGTCTTGAGAAGCCTCAGTTACTCACAATCCTACACAAGCTTCTGTTGTTACCTACATGAATAAATCCCCGATGCATATCCCCAACCCAGGACTCAACTCTGACACGCAGACTTGCACAATTTTCTGTCACCATCTCCACTAGTCATTTAAGTATTGGATCTCAAATACTTGAGGTCTCAAATATTGGTGACTCAAAATGTTCAGGAATGAATTCATAGTCTTTACTTTGTAAATGTGTTCTTTTATATTTTCCCCTAGCTTAGAAAAACACAACTGTGACATCATTTGTTTATGCCAGAATACCTTTTATTCCATATTCTTTCCAAATTCAAGCTATCACCAAGGTCTGTTGGTTTTAGCTCTTTGACATTTCAAACCTTTTCATTCCCTGCAATTTTACAGTTTTGACTTTAGTCGAAGCACAACCATTTTATTCCTCCTTAGAGAACTGCAACAGCTTTCTAATTGGTCTTCTTTCCTCCAGTCCACACACTTTCAAACTTTGTCTTTATGGATTTTGTTTGCTTGATTTTTTAAAACAGATACAGGAATCTCAGCCCAATTGGTTTAATAGTTTTTAATACTTCATAGAATAAATATCATAACTTAATTCTAAGTCATCAGACCAAAAACCTGTAGCATACGCTACAAACAACTTTCATGTTGTGACTACCGTCCACATCCCCAGCACCGTCTCCAGTCACTCCATTATTTTTCTTGCTCCAGTGAAGCTGGTCTTACTTTATTTCCTTAAATACATATGGTCCTCTAACCACAGAGCCTTTACACATTTGTCTCCTTCTTTCCAAGAAAGTATAGACCATTAATGTGTTTAATCTGAACTATGAACTCCCGTGAGGTGCAAAAGACATTTTTAACACCGTGCTGAGAGACTAGACCAAACCTTAGCCTGGCTTCCGCCTGTACTAGGCTGTGTCACTAAAGGTGATCCTAGTCTCTGTGTTGAGTTTTTGCTCAAGAAAGCACAATACTGACAGAGGGTAAAATATACTTTGTCTCAACCCACATTAACAAACCATTTCCATTAATTTTCCACTTATGTAACTGAGTCTAAGCTTATACCACTCTCCATAGGACAGCCAATAAGTGGAGAGACAAGGCGTTAGGCCAAGGAAAATGACTTTTATTCCAGCAGACTGAGAAGATGGAGGACTAGCATCCTGAAGAACCATCTTAAGTTAGTATGAAATTTGGGCTCTTTTTATGTTAAGGTGGAGGGATTGCAAGAGCTAACCAAGGAACCCAGACCAGTCAGCGAGGGTCTGAGAAACTTGCAAAACTTTGTTGCTCTTGGTGAGATAACTTTGGATAAGTAGGACAGGTCACGGTGTTCCTATAAATCTTTAATATAGCATTGTTAATTGTGTGTATATATATATATATTTTTATCTCCCCAGGAGTTAGTTTTGGGAAAGGGACAGTAATCATCTTTTTCCTGGACTACGTGTATAACTAAGCAGAAGCTTTTAACTTAAAGGATATTATCACAGGACAAAATAAAAATGTAGCTAGTTATATTAAGCCTCCCTTTCACGGTTACGCTTATCGCTCTTCTGTAATTTTTTTATTTTTTCGTGACCACTGTCTGGTTCCCCATAGCCTTCCAGTCCCTTTATTTTTCCTCTTTTTTACTTCCCCATAGACCCTTTTTGTTCTCTCTCTGGTCTCCCTTTAAAAACCTCAGTTACTTTTGTCTCAGTGGGAGTTGCGTTCGGTTTATACTGGAATTTCTCCACCACTGCAGTAGTCTAAATAAAATCTGTCTTGCTGCCTTTAGCAAGTGTCCAGCCAGTGCTATTCCACTTTGACATTAATTATCACCTGCTAAGCCTTTATATTTCAGATCAAGTATCATATTCTCAGGGAATCCTGACTTAACTGGCCTTCTCCCAACCATATAAGTTCAGCTACTTTGTAATCCACTTTGTTAAAAGGTACTTTCAAAAAAGTTAAAACCAAAATCCTTACATGGATGTGAAATGAACACATGTCAAAAAAGCAGAGACTTTTATAGATCAACTTTACTGAAATAAATTTGCAAATGGGTGGAGGCAAAACTGAGTTGTTGTTTTTTGTTTTTTTGTTTTTTTTTTTATCAGGATAGGGAGCCTAGAACAGGGTATGGGGAGAAAAAAGTAGTTTCTCCACTGCACAGAATTGATTTGCATGTCTATAGATAAGAATTATAGGCATTATTACTAGCCATCTACAACTTACAGAATGGTAAAGTAGCTCAAAGGCAATGAAAGCCCGTAGCTTTCACAGACACAGAATCAGACAACTAAGAATGTGTTCTAAACAGTCCATGGTTTCCCACTGGAGCACAAATTTTTCCCTTTGTACTTTTTGGCTTTTATATCTCAATCTTTAAAACCATTTTTTAGAATGATTATTTGATTAATGTGTAACTTTTGCCCCTACTCAACATTAAGCTTTGCAAGAGCAGAGAGCCAATCTTCTTTGCTTACCAATTCATGCCTAGCACCCTGTTAACACAATGCCTTGAATATAGTAGGTGCTTAATAAATACTAATAGTACTTAAATGATGACTATTATTTTAACAAATTGACATTGTTGAATGTAGTTTAATAAATACTAATAGATAACTCACTTTGTTATACTCAAAACAAAAGAATATGAATATAAAGGTTATTAAGTAGCATTAATTTCAAACACTAGGAGTTTTGGAGTTAGAATTAGGTTCAATCGAGCTGTGCTATTATACAAACATACACATACTCATATATATACTACTGAATGGCCATGTAAATTATTTTATATAATCTATATAAGAAGAAAATTAAAAAATATTTATCCTAACTTTTGTGGCTACACCAACAACTAAAAGGAAATCCAATTTAGAATTATAATTTGTAAAATGAAATTTAAAATTTCATATACTTGTTAAAATATTAATAATAAAACATTTTGTTACAAAATGAGTCTTAAGAAACAAAGTTTTATAAACTTTTAATAACAAACCAAAATATTTGATATATCAGAAATATAAAGAAAAACTCTTTGAAGAAATAATTAAATCAAGATAATTAAAGAAATCATGGAAAATTACAAGAACGTAAGTATATCATAAGATGTTGGTCTGATAATTATTTTCTGACATTTCTCAAAAATTCACTAAGATACATTCTTCTTCAACTTCTGGGAAGAGAGATGCTCCAATTAGTTTTCCTTGATGCATAACAAATTATTTCAATGTTAAAAGTTTTAAACATCTCCCATTATTATCTCACAGCTATTGTAAGTTAGAAATCTGGACGAAAAAGGACGCGGCTTAGCTGTGTCCTTTGCGTGCAGTCTCAGAAGGCTGCCATCACGGGATTAGCCATAGCTAGGTTCCCATTTGAAGGCTCTACCAGGAAATAAGCCTCTTTTCTTTCACATGGTTGTTGGCAGCATCCAGGTCTTTGTGACTGTAGAATTCATGGCTGCTTTTTCTTCAAAGATAATAAGGAAGGAGGGAGAGCGATAGAAATACAGATACAGAGAGAGACAGAGAGACAGAGAGAGAGACAGCGAGGGAGACATCAGTGTCAATCTGCTAACAAGACCGAGTCTTAGATAGGGTAATCATGGGAATTACCTCCTGTCACCTATATCATCAAGCAATGAATTAATAAAAGGAGTGAAATTCCATCACATTTGCATGTTCTTTTGCTTAAAATAAGCCACAAATCTGGCTCAGTCAAAGGGAGGAAATGAGACAAGGAATGGTGCGAATACCAGAGGCAAGAATTATTGCGGTTTACCTTAGAGTCTGATCGTTACATTCTACAAATCCAGTTCTTAGGCCATTTAACTATCTTCAGAGATTAGTGTACAACTATTTTAAGAGACTTTAGTGGAACACATTTATTTTGAATTTAGATTTAGATACAAAAATTTTACTGAGCAACCACATATAACACATTTAGTTGCGTGCTACTTACAAAGTGGAATATTTCATTAAGAATAATCTACTAAAAATATTAAGAATAATCTGCTTGCACCTAAACTATTTAAGTATATATTGATAGAAGTCCTGGAAACAACCACCTTAATACCTCTCTGTTCTCTATTTACTTATATTCAGATGGAGAGATGACTAGGTTTGAGACAGTCAATCTTCTAATTACTTTTTCAAAATAAGTAGTATTCTCAAGGGAGTGGGTGTTGTCAAGCATCCACCATAACAGATAAACAGAGCATGAACTGATACAGGGGTGACTATTTTATGCCTAAGCAGAAAGCTGTGTGTATCTGTTGCTCCCATCTCCTTATTCATCACTCCCACCCATTTGTGCCTTCACTAAACACCATCTACTCTCTTCATGATTCCTACCCAACCCCGCCAGCATATCTGCAGTGGTTATTAATGAAAGTCATTTACTAATTTTATTTTAAATAGCAAGAAAATTTGCTTAAATTACATGAAGAGAAAAACCTATTTATATCTACAGCTGCATCCTAGAAGGAGGATTTCTTCTAAAGGGAGGTTTGTATATTTGTTTTTTGTTTATTCACTGAGCAACGGCCAACTCAACCTGATGGCATAAATGAGAAGATGGGCTTTCAGTAATAAGTTTGCTTGTGTATTTGGGAAAGATCATTTGAATGTCACAGAGGAAGATTATATGAGAAAAACCAAGAGGTGGTGAGGAAATAAAAGGAGAGCCAGGGAGTTGGAGAGAAATATTTCCGTTAAACAAATGGCAAACCTGGTAAGGATGTCCTTCAAAACTTTAATAAGAATGGTTGATAGATCACTTTTAATAGCCATTAATTTTCCCCAAATTGTCAACAAAGTGCTTAAGGAGTATGGTGTGTGTGTGTGTGTGTGTGTGTGTGTGTGTGTAGAGAGAAAGCAAGTAAGAAAAGATTTAATCTTCCATTCAGGACCAATGTCATGTGAGATAGGGATATCACACTTGGGAATGGTGGCGATTCATATTGGGACAATTGCTGCATAAAACATCACCTTGGAATTTATTGGCTAAAATAACCACTGTTATAATTTTTCAGTAGTGAATAGAATGGTTGTGTGTTTCTGCTAACCTGCTCCAGGTTAGGCTGGTCCCAGCTAGTCTTACTATGGCTTCTGGTTGGTGAGCTTGCTGGGAGCTGGCTGTTTATGCTCGTTCTTGGCTTATAACTCAACTCGTCTCCTGCTGTCTCTACTATCCCCCAGCTGGCTAGTCTGGGCTCACTCTCAAGATGAAGGCAGAGGAGTAAAGGGTGGACACCTGCAAAGATACTTGAACTCTAGGCTTAAAACCAGAACGAGCACAGGGTAACTTCTGCCACATTCAATTCAGCTAAGCATGTGGCAGGACCAGTCTGAATTCAAGTTGCTGAGAAAAAAGATTCCTGTCTTCATGGGAAAAGTTGCAAAGTTATATTAAAAGTGTATCTTGAAGGACATGGACAAAGTAGGACCATTTTCAAACTATTAGTGCAATCTGGAGGAGGAATTAAATTTTTTATCATTACCTTCACTCATACAGAACATAGTGTCCTTCACTGAGCTTCATTTTGCTGGTTCAAGAAACCCCAATTCTATCTACATTCATTGGCAGAAAATTGGTAGCCTCAGATCACCTATGATGAGAATATCTACCAAAGAAATAATGAAATGCTACAAATCAGGGATTTTTTTGATATCTGTCAAAATATTTTTGAATATTCCAAAATTTGTTGAATATTTACCAGAATGTCATTGGATTCATCTATAACACAAACCCTAAAATATATAGTATAATGTATGGGAGATGGGAGATGAAAGGCAGGAAAAAACCTGAAATTGGAATTTGAAAAGTTGGAGATTCATGTTAGGAAGTTGAATAAAAAAGAAAAAAAGCTGGCAAAACCACAGGCTCTAGATATCAGTGAAGTGATTTCAAAAAAATTGAAAATAACAGTACATAGTGACTATTTTTGGTCATTACAACATAGACATGAGCACAGACAAGGACTGGCTAGCTTTTTAGCAAAAATTGAAGAACATAGATTCCAGAGACAGAAGGTCCTGTGAGACTGGATTCATTGACTTTCTCATCCCATTAAAGGGTATGTGATAAGACTGAAAAATTCTTTGAGGGACAAAGATCCAGTAAAATTTGTCATGTGAACGAAGTGACTAGCTTTGCAGCTCCCAGGTGTCAGAGTGTCAAGTCCAAGCACTTTGTCAGACCTGCAATACTCTCCCTGCTGTGTTTCCTTCTTTCCTTTCTGGTATTATCTTTTCTTTTCCCCTTAACTTTAGTTATTTCAAATTGCTTTGAGTAAAATAATCTTTCTCACTTCCAAACCTTTAAAAAAAATTAAATGTTTAATTGACAAATAATTCAATTAGTCAGGGAAATATGTTCAAGAAATCTATGTATATCATGGTGACTGTAGTTAAAAGAAATATATAGTGTATATTTGAAAATTGCTATAAGAATAGATGTTAAGTGTTCTTGCCACAAAAAGATAAGTATATGAGATAATGCACATGCCAATTAGCTTGAGTTAGTCATTTCACAATGTATAAATATAGAACATCACATTGTACTCCATAAGTAGACACAACTTTATCAATTAAAATAAAATAAAGTGTATAATTCAAGGTATACAAAATGACGACTGGATATATGAATACATTATGTACTGATTACCACAGTCAAATTAATTAACTCATTCATCACTACCCATAGTTACCATTTGTGTGTGTGTGTGTGTGTGTGTGTGTACGTGAGTGGTAAGAACACTTAAAATCTGCTCTTTATCAAATTTCAGGTAAATGATTGGACTAATAATCTTTCTCTGTGGCATATCAACATTGTGAAGCCCTAACTTGCTAATACATAATCATCTCTGAGGACTAAACTGTCTTCTTCCCTAAAACTTATTTTCTGATCATCCATGCAGGTTATAGACAAAACCACACAAACTCTGTTAGATTATATTGGATTATAACATTGGATTATATGAAACAGTTACCTTAAGTATTTTTCTCACTAGTTTCAGAGTTCCATAAAAGCTGGGCCTCTGCCCAATTTATTCTTATCCTTGATACAAAGTATATATCATTAGATATTCAGGAGCATGCTGCTGAATGAAATAAAATAATGCATGTCAAAGTGTTTTCAAATAGGTTATTATTTTACCATGTTTATAATAAGAAAATTAACAATATTTGTTATAGTATGTCATCATTTTATAATAAGAAAAGATTAAAAAGAAGCACCAACAATTATAATTGTTACAAGCAACTGATTTCAAGCAGATTCGAATTTCAGAAATGTTAAAACATGAAAAATTGTTGTTTTGGAATCAATGTGTTATTACTACCAGGAGATTGTCAAAAAAAAAAAAAAGAAATGATAGCAACATTGATATGTAATACCACAAATAACTCTATCATAGAGTTGTACTATATTTGTAATAATTTATACATATGCAAATATATAAAGTTCATATTACATATACTTAATTTATCTTAAGTAAATGTTTACATTTAAATGCCATTTTAACAATGAACAGTTTGAATGTATCAAATTTTAAAATCATATATAATGTACTGCTTAAATTCTAATAGATAATAATTGGTGGGTTTTTAGAATGTGCCTTATCAGGTTACACTATAAATTTTTCCCAAATGAATGGCTTTGTCCTACTGCTTTATCATAATTGAGGTGATGTTTTTACCCAGAAAAGTATTGCAGAAATGCAAGATCCCTGAATAGTAATAATTGAGCTGCTCCTGTGAATCCTCCCCAGCAGAAAACAAATCCATTGCAAATCTGGTTCCATAAAGTTAAGCAATATTTGTGTGATTTTCATATAATATCTTTGCATTGCCCAGCTGCTACTTTTTCATTTAATGGTGTAATTTGTTTCATAATGAGTTTTTGCTTCATTTCTCACAAAGTGTCAATTCTAAAAGCAATGCTCTGGGGTATCAAACATAGTGAAAATCCCATTAGTTTTCAGGCTTTCATTTTCCATACAATGTTCAAGTTGAACGAAAAAGAAAAGCACAACTGTATGATGAGATGGAGATATTCACAAAGTATCTATACTTGCTTTTTCACTTTCCAAATGACTTTAAGGAAAATATCATTTGACACATTCTAAGGAAATTAAACAACTGCAAAGAAATATACAAGAGTCAGAAAAAAGAGAAATGCATTAATATGGGAATATTTTATACAAAGGGATTTGAGAATACAAATATTTTTATTTTGGGGCATTTTAAAATTTATTTTTGAGTTTTTTTATTTTTGAGCATTAATTTTGCGTGCTTTCTCTTTCAGTAATTGTGCACACCCCTTTCTGGCATCTATTTCAAGTAATTCTAATATACACACAGAAACCCTAACACACATCCAGGTAAACATGTACACACAGACATAAACACAGGCACACAAAACACAAATAAACAGATACAAACACACTATACAAAACAAAATGAAAGGGTGCTCTGAATAATGTAAATATATGATCTTGCTACTGAAAATAATTGTAAATGTTACAGATAATATAAAATCTACTTAAGTATATATAAGAAGCACTCAGGAAAACTCATGCATTAATACCAATGTGTAAAAATCCATGCCCTCTGTATTTTATAGAATTGATTATAATTTTGTGATCCCACTTGCCTCCTTTTTCATTTCTTTAAGAATCTAAATGTTGTGAATCACTATCTTAATCTCTAGGTGTAAAGGTAGAATTTTGTTAAATTTATTATAGACATAAGTATAGAATATGATGTCTCTAACAGAGAGGGTGTGACAACTTTGAAGAGACAGGTCACACTGGCAAGATTAAAATATTTGTGGAGTTGTGATTACGTAACATAAAGAATTACTGGAAGTCCTGGCCAGAGCAATCAGGCAAGAGAAAGAAATAAAGGGCATCCAAATCAGGAAAGAAGATGTCAAACTATGTGTTTGCCAATGACATGATCTTTCACATAGAAAACTCTAAAGGTTCTGTCACAAGACTCTTAAATTCGATAAGTGAATTCAATAAGTCTCAGGTTACAGAATCGATGTATGCAAGTCAGTAGCACTGCTATACGCCAATAATGATGACCAAGCTAAGAGTCAAGTCAACAACTCAATCCCATGTACAATAGCTGCAAAATAAATAAATAAATAAAATACCTAATATACTTAACCAAGGAAGTAAAGACAAGTATAAAAAGAACTATACAACATTGATGAAAGAAGTTGTAGATAACACAAACAAACAAAAAAACCCATGCTCGTAAATTAGAAGAATCAGTACTGTGAAAATGACCATAAACTAAAAAGCTTCTTCTGCTCAGCAGAAGCAATAATCAGCATAGCAAATATACAACTTACAGAATGGGAGAAAATATTTGCAAACTATACATCTGACAAAAAACTAACATCTAGAATCTAAAAGAAACTAAAATAAAGCAAAAGAAAAATAAAAAATCTCATTAAAAATGAAACAGGCACACTGTATGGGGGAAGGACACACTTGTAGCCCTGGCCTGGGTGAGGCAAACATCTCATGTAACCAAAATGTTTGTACCCCCGTAAGATCCTGAATTTAAAAAATTTTAAAAAAAATTTTAAATGACATGACAAATGACATGAATAGAAATTTTTCAAAGGTATACATATGGCCAAAAAAATGTATAAAAAATGCTCACATGACCAATCATCAGGGAAATGCAAATTAAAACCACAGTGAGATACCACCTTACCCCACTCAAAATGGCCGTTAGTAAAAAGACAAAAAAAAACGATGTTGGCCTGGATATGGTGAAAAGGGAATGGCCATACACAGCTGGTGGGAATGTAAATTGCTTATTTTGGGAATGATGAATGTTGTTCATCAGAGCAACCTGTATGGAAAATAGTATGGAGATTCAAATAATTCAAAGAATTGAAAGTAGGTCCACCATTTGATCCACAATCCCACTACTGGGTATATATCCAGAGAAAAAGAAGTCGTTGTATCAAAAATACATCTGGCCTGTAATTCTAGCACTCTGGGAGCCCGAAGCGGGAGGATCGCTCAAGGTCAGGAGTTCGAAACCAACCTGAGCAAGAGCGAGACCCTGTCTCTACTAAAAATAGAAACAAATTAATTGGCCAATTACAAAAAATGTATAAAAAAAAATTAGCCGGGCTTGGTGGTGCATGCCTGTAGTCCCAGCTACTAGAGAGGCTGAGGCAGAAGGATCGCTTGAGCCCAGGAGTGTGAGGTTGCTGTGAGCTAGGCTGACGCCATGGCACTCTAGCCCAGACAACACAGTGAGACTCTGCCTCAAAAAAAAAAAAAAATACATCTGCACTCATATGATTATTGCAGCACAATTCACAGTAGCAAAGATAAGGAATCAACCTAAGTACCCATCAGCTGACGATTGTATAAAGAAAATGTGATGTGTATACACTATGGAATACAGCCATAAAAAGGGAAAGAAATGATGTCTCTTGCAGCAACTTGGATGGAACTGGAGGCCATTATATAAAGTGAAGTAACTCAGGAATGGAAAACCAAATACCACATGTTCTCTCTTATAATGGGAGCTAAGCTTTGGATACACAGGGGCATACAGAGTGGTAAAAAGACAACTGTTAGACTAAGAAGCGGGAGGGTGCAAGGGGATGAGGGAAGAAATATTACCTATTAGGTACAACATACACTATTTGCATGACTGGTACACTAAAAGCCCAGACTTCACCACTATACAATTTATCCATGTAACCAAAAACCATTTGTTCCCCTAAATCTATTGAAATAACAACAACAAAAAAATAAAAATAAAAAATATAGAATTATGTTTTTCAGAAAAATTGCCATATATGTAAGATAGCCTTACAGCCCAAAGTGGAGAGGTTCAATCAGGCACAGGGTACTTTGTCAGATTCCATGTCATGACCTGTCTACCACATTGTATGAAGTGATAGGTTGTCTATTTTCATTGGAATGAAGCAATACATTATCAAATAAAAAATAATTACTTACTAAATGTTAATTCAAGGTTTCAAAACCTTGTTAAGGTCATGTTTAGCAAAGGGTGAAACTATGTGGCCATGAGCATAATATAGGTATGTAGAAGAGAAAAGAGCATCCCCTTAGTGAGGGTCATTGATTTTGAAGGAAAACTTGTGCATGCTCAGTTGATAAATCATAAAAGAAAATAGAAAACTCAAAATAGAAAAGAGAATTGTGTGGTCATCAATGCTGCTTACAAATAATTTTGTTCAGGTCTATTTTTTTCAAATAGATAATAAAGGAAGATTATAATAAAGTGCAAAATTCATAATCTTTTTCCATGTTTATGGAGATATGTTCACATACGGGATTGAACAATCAAGAAATACAGATGATTGAAAGCAACACCTCAATATTTAATGCATGAAGCATTAAGACATGTGTGTATTATATATTCATCAGAAAACATTTTTAGTTTTTAGCATCATTAACTAGAATAATTTTTACTGCATAACACATGAATTAAAAATATGTGAAAACTGAATGAAGTATATCAATTTAAACTAGGCTAAATTAACTCTTATAATCTAGCTATCTGTTAGTAAAGAATCAATATAGAATGTATATATAATTATATCAACAGAAGTTTTAAGTTTTGATACTTTTAATATAAAAGCATAATAATGTCTGCTTGTTTATTTCATCCGAGTAAAAGTAGAGCTTTAATGAGAGGAAATGGCAAAAGTCTGACTCATAGAAGATTGCTAACATCATCACAGCCTGAATCCCCATGGTATCAGCGTCCAGAAGCTCAAATGGAACAAGCAGTTGAACACCAAAATAATCCAAAGAATGTGATTCCGTTGTTGAAACCAAGGGGGCTTTCAGTCTAGGTCCAGTTACTCATTCCATAAAGGTCCAATTATTGAGACAAGGATTGCTTAGAAAGAAAGGAATTTTTAATATGACAGGCATATTGCCAAAAGAACAGGAGAAGCTTGCTCATCTGTGTCTCCAACTAAGGGACATCATGGGCTTTGAAAGGAGGGAACATGTGCCTTGAGGCAGGTCTTGGTATATCTCACAAGGGGCTACATGCACTGGGGCAGGTTGTGGGGTGTGGTGAGTCTTGGAGTCAGGAAGTCTGCCCTGGGACCCTCAGATTTTCAACTCCCTTGTCTTGTAGAAAATCCATCATTTTAGGTCAGGTGTGGTGGTTTATGCCTATAATCCCAGCACTTTGGGAGGCCTGAGGCAGGAGGATCACTTGAAGCCAGAAGTTCGAGTCCACCATATCTGGGAAACAACTCAAAAGTTCAAGTAGTTCGTTAAGGGAGGGGATTATAAAAAACATACAGGGGCTCAAAAATATATAGCCAGGTACAATTCTTTAGATAACACTTCCAGAAGGACTTATACAAATAAAGACAGGGCCTCATTTATAACATATTGATAGCAAAGTGTGGTACCTGATAAAGATAATCTGAAGCTGGTTGAAATAAAGGACCTTTGATGTGGATCATCAGAACAGCAGTTTCTCCTTGAAATATTGTCCCACAGTTAGTTCCCCACGGAAAGCAACGCTTTGCCTAGGAACAGAAGGAATCAAGGAAAAAAGGAAAAGATTGCTTTTGTTCCTTCTATAATAATACCACCCGACAAGACCCCAACTATGAAAAGAGGCTGGACTTTTGTTGCCTTAAACTTTTTTTTTTCCTCCCCAGTAGGTTGCTTATTAATCTTTCATATCCAAAGAACATGAGTAATTATAAAAGTCGCTAATTTAGCAACGCTCTAGGTGAAAATATATCTCTATAAAATGAAAAGAGAGAGATAGTGTTTACGTTTCTTCTTTGGGGATATTGGCTCATTGAACAACAGTAACCATTATAAGATTGTCTATATAAATTTAAATGACATATATAACGGAGTAAGTACAGGGCACTATGACAAGCAGATGCAGTTTTCTCTAATCGCTGCCTTTTAACATGCACTGCGACTTACTCTTTCCTTTCCCCAACCCCTAAGTCCAGAGTGGACTCTAAATTTGTCTACTCATTTTGAAATATAAGAATACTTTTAATGTTTATCTAGGTCAATAGATCTAAAAATTCTACCCCACATCCACTTAAATGTAACATCGATTTCTCCAAACATAAGGACCAGCAGAGGAATTTTGTATATAGTAAATAGAATTTAGTACTGTAAATCATGTGTGTGTGTGTGTGTGTGTGTGGGTGTGTAAAGTCTCCATTATGCCTTACCTCATCTGCCCACAATTATTGACACAAACTCAAGACTGCCAAAGAAAATATTGTAAGCAAATATTATTTATTAACAAAACGATATTGGCCAGGGTATAATTTATCATTAATATAGAGTAGACTAGCATCCTCTTTATGTGCTGCTGTTGTATGCTATGGTAGAAAGAACATTGATATTGATATATGTGTCTTAAATTCTAAGTTTTAGCTTCACCATCTAGAAAATGGAGTGGTTGGACTTTTTTGTAATCTCGAAAGTCCCTTAAAAAGCATTGCTTTTTAAATTATATTTATTTCCATTTAAACTTCATTTTAAATAATCATTTTTCTACCGTACACTAAACTGATTTTTCCGTATTAATATATTTCACAACTTTTTCTGTATTTTATCCGGGCAGTTGATGACACTTTGTTTACTTTTAACAGTATTTCATTATTTTATTCCCCCCCCCTTATTTTAGTTAAATCTACTAGATGAAATGACAAAAAAGCCAAATGTTTTCAACCCCTAGAATTTTTTTAAATTTCCCCCAACAGCCAGTAATCCCAAGGCTGCGCCTTCTTCAGAGTGACCTTGATAAAGCAGGTCCTCCTTTTGACTCCCAGAAAGAAAATATGAGAGATGTAGGTTTTTTGTCATCCAAAGGTGCTCTTGACAATGAATAATATAAACTTAATTGAAAATGCTAATACACTTACTTGTTTAAAACTAGGAAACAAAGTGACTGACAATGATTGCCCTTTAATTAAAGTTTAACATCTAGTGGCAAAGTTGATAGGAATCAATACAACAGAAGAGTAGTCTTTCTTCATGTAATGATCCCACTTTGCCAGATTGCATTTTTAATGTTGCCTGTTTATATGCAGTTAGAATTGTGCAGCATCGTTTTGCCTGAATTCCAATAAAAATTTATTATTTTTTAAATTTGCCTTTTTAAGACCTCTGCATAAGAACCTGATCTACAAATGTACTGATCTAAAAATACGAGTTTCATCATATGAGAAACTGTGTGAGTAGGACTAAAGAATGTACCTATAGGTAACCTCTGGTAACACTTCACCAAATTAAATGAAGCCTATTGGAATATTCAAGTCAGTGCACTATAATTTAAAACAGAAAGTAAACAATAAATGTCTGTTATCAAGATGAAACTAGAGACTAAAAATCATTATTCTCGGTTCATAGTTTTTTGCCTTTCTATTTGTAATTTAATGAGATCTAACATATCTAAAATAGGAACCTACCTTTAAGTATATGTGAGCTAATAACAGATTTGCAAAACAAGTCACGATAATTAAGAAACCTACATGCATTCTTGATCATTTTTAAATTCAAACTACCTAAGGGTATATTATAATTAAAAATGCAGGATAATATATTTTATATTATAGCCACTGCTATTAAAAGAAAAACCAAAATAAATCTAGTGGTTGCCTTTTCTTAATGAACTCGCACATTAAGTCCTAATTAATGGTATGCAATAGATAAGCTTTAAGTCAACATTTGAGTGCTTTCTGTGCAGTAATACATCTAAAAGGGAGAATAAGTTCTTATTTGTTGGTTATATTAAGAGAAATTGAGCCCCATTCTTTCACTTTATAGGATTAGAAATAGCAGTATACATGGTTAGTATCCATTGCAAATTTCAATTCCAGCCATTTAATTTAATTTAAATTGAAAACAATGATTAGGACAATCAAATTAGCAAGTTGGTGGCTCAGTTGTCTTTGGCTATCTTCTCAACCAAGAAAATTAGATTGACTTTATGTGAAGATAAAACCATCAACACAAAATTAAACCTGCAATGTCAATTCATTGCCTTATACACAAGGTCTATATTAGTGTTTTCATTTACCATTTTCTTCTTTTCTGGCTTTTAACGTGTTCAAATAATACACTTTTAACACATTTTATTTAAAATGTGAAATGTAAAGCCACATAATATTTACCTCTGCTAACATTTTTTAGAATGTATTATATTTTTAGTAATGTTATTTCAATTGATGTAAATTTTTTAAATCCACAGTAATACAGGTAATTTAGTTTATATATAATTATTATATATATAAAGCACAAAGTATGATTTGCACATTTATCGTTTCAGAAACAGAATTTCTATAATTTATTTGCTAGATTGTTTTTCCTCTTTTTTGACATCATAATTCTTTTCTTCCTAAGGCAACATTTTGGTTAGGGAGGAACACGTATTTTATACCCATACTTCTATAGCTGTGTGATTTTTCCAGTCACCTGGAGGGACAGTATAAGGAGACTTTCCAGATCCTTTTTACCCCCTCCCCCCCACTCCAAGCAATCTTCTCCAGGACAGAAATTTGACAGATGTACTGAACCTAGGAGTTTTTGTCCCTCTTCTCTTTATTTTTAGAGTCATCCTCTTCTGTTTCATGCAGGATAAAATTGTTGCTCCTATAATTTGGTAGGGTTTTTTTTTTTTTTAGTTTTGATAACTTTATTGAAGTATAATTTGCATAACATGCCGTTACTCCATTTTAAGTAAACAATTAAATGATTATTAGTAAATTTACCAAGTTGTACAGCTATTCACATAAATCAGTTTTAGCAGATTTCCTTCCCCCATTGAGACCCCTAATTCCCATCCCCAACTACATTTCAAGCATGCCCCTCCCCTTCACAATGCTCACTGCATCCCTCAGATGTGGGTCTATCCCCCAACCCGCAAATCCCTGGTGAACACCAGCCCCATTTGAGCACCGTAGTGTTAATCAGTCAGTACCAATTTGACGGCGAGTACATATGGAGCCTGTTCTTCCAGTCTTGTGTCACCTCACTTCAAATAATAGGCTCAAGCTTAATCCAGGATAATAAAAGCGTAGGTTTTAACAAAACATTTGGCTGAAGATCTGGAGATAGGCTTTTCCATTATTTTTATCAATATTAAAAATGATATTTTGTTTTCATTGGTCTTTTTTTTTGTCTTATTTCTCAATTGGTTCTGAATTTGGGAGGAGAAGAAAAATATTTATCGTTGGAATCAAACTCCATTTTATTTTACCTTAATGAAATTTAGAAGTATCTATTCTGGAATTCTGACTCCCAGTTAATACTGGATATGGATTAAGTGGATGTTGCCTTGCTTGGCCTTCTGCTTCCTTTTCCTGCTTCTCCCATCCTTTCCCTGTTTCCCTTGGAAACACTCCCTTAATCGATCAATTACACACCAATTGTCATTTTAGATACTGCTTCTGGTAAACCCAACCAAAGACAGTGTAAATGTATATTAGACTGAAACATAAATGATTTCCTTCCTCTTACTAAATACCCTTTATGGCTTCTCATTGCATGTAGAGCAAAGATTTAAATTCACCACCCCACCCTGTGCTGCTAGAGGATCTGGCTGCAGCTTATTCCGTTTTTCTTCACTTTTCTGCCTCCCACTCTCTCTCACTGCATTTCAGCAATGGTGTTTTGTGAGATGTTTAAACCCATCAAACCTTTCCTCAACTCAAGGCCTATGATTATGCTATTTTTTTCTTGCCTCTTCATTCCACATAGCACATAACATCTTACCCCGAGTACTTCTGGGGTAAATTGTGTTACTGTTTCCAATGACTCTTTTTATTACTCACCTGGATCCTTGTCATGCCTCCTATATTAGTCAGCTTGGGTTGCTGTAACAAAGTGCCACAGATTGGTGGCTTATGAATAACAAAAATTATTTCTCACAGTCTGGAGCCTGGAAGTTTGAGATGAGGGTGTCACATGGTTGGGTTCTGGTGCAGGCCCTCTTCTGGGTTGCAGAGAGCCTGTCTCTTATATCCTGTCACCACCGCATATACAGAGTATGGTAACTCTCAGATCTCTTCTTATAAGGGCACTAATCCATTCAGAAGGGCTCCATTCTTATGACCAAATCAGCTCCCAAAGACCCCACCTCCTAATGCCATCACAGTGGGGTTAGGATATCAACACATCAATTTTGAGTGGACACAAATTGTCAGTCCATTGCCCCTCCCTATAAGCAGAGTATATCTATCCATCCATCATTATTGTCCACCATTTGATCATCTTATCAGAACAGACTTATTATAAAGTACATCCCTTTTCTGAGAGGGAGCTTTAAATGAGCTTGAATGATTTGTTTTAGCTTCTTGTTTCTATCTTCTGCCATGAGATAATATCTAATCCTTCAGCCTGGGTCCCAGAATGAAAAGATTATGCACAATCAGAGCCTAGGAAAGCCGAGCAGAGCTGCACACAACCAGCACCCAGCACAGTCACCAGCAAAGCTGAATGATAAACCGATTTTTGTTTTTGTAAGCTAAAATGTGCTTGCATTGCTTCTATGTCGAAATCTGACTAAATGAAAATTTCTAGCAGGGACAGAATTTAGCTATAACATCAAAATTTATTACATCTACCAAATCTGGAAATTAGTAGAATGCTGGTAGTGAGTATTGGCTGATTCACTTATTTTTTTTACCAATACATAATAATTATACATATTTGAGGTACATGTCATATTTTGATACATGCATACAATGTGTAATGATCAAGTTAGGGTAATTGACATTCATGGATATGTCAAACATTTGTCATTTCTTTGTACTGGGAACATTCTAAGTCTTCTCTTCTGGCTATTTTGAAATATACTTTACATTCTTAACTATGGTCACCTTACTGTGCTGTCAAACACCAGAACTTATTCCTTCTATTTAATTGTATTTTTGTACCCATTAACCAACTTCTATTCACTTTATGGAAGGAAGTGTTACCAAAAAAAATATGAACTCAAAAATAAGTGGCCTACTTGCCAGCATGGATTAAAAGAAAAGTAGAGATACATCCTAGAAATTCTGGAACTTGTAAGAATGCAAAAATGAACTGATTCTCATAAATTATATTTAAATAATTTGAAAAGTGCTATCTGCTACAAAGGCTTATTAGATTTAGAATTAGACTAAGACTCAAGACAAAGAAGAATTCAAAAGAATGGCTACCATGCCCTTTTTTCAGATACTTGATTATCTTAATGTGGCCCCCAGTAAATACTTCACATGAACAAAATGCTCAGGGAAATAAGAAACATGCTGTAGCTCCATTGAAACCTGATGGGCTCAACGTGCTGCCACCTAAATTGACAGAGAGACTGAAGGAAGCATGGAGACAGATTCTCAAAAAGAGATACAGGTGTGACTATCGGTATATGAAGCTGAATGGAATTAAAGAGATTATTTAAAAATTGTTGAATTTTAAAAAAATCAACAAAACTTTTGACACCTTTGTATATATTCCACACTGCCAATCAGATTAAGAAAGTCTTTACGAAAAAAAGAAAACAGTATTTTATTTTCATTACTTTCTACTTCCAAGAAGTTCAACTAAAAAGGTTTGTTTAGCTTCCAGAGATAACACAGTCTCCAAACTTCAGATGTGGCCAGGAAGATGAATGGAAAAGTGAGCACCTGCCACAAGCAAGAGTAAGAGCCACAGAGAACAGTGGACAGACTGTGTGCTCCTAGGGAACTTGATGGGTCTAAATAGTAAACATTCCCTGTCCATAAATAAAGGAGACTCACAATATTTTTCCCAGTGGTATTTCAGAATTGCTATGGATCAGTAACCAATGTGTGATGATCTTCTGAATGTGTTCATTTAGGCTTTTCTGTATTATTGCATGGTTGTGCTTGAGGAAAGTTAGGTAACATATTTTTAGTAGTTATCCAGGCAGAACAGGAGGCTCTGCATCTGTAACTGCAGTATAATAAAAATTCCTGGGCTTTGAGCCTCATGTCATGACTGGATGAGACTTTTTCAGGTTAATTCCAGCAGAAGAAAAGATTAAATCTCCATGTGGGAGAGGAATGGATCTTTAGGTCTAAGAAAACAGACTGGTATATTATACGATTTTCTCTAATTTTCTTCTTCTTCCCCTGTAAGAGTATTTTATATCTCACCTTTGACATGTCCATTGTTGACCATGGTATGAGTCATTCTTTTCTTGGTGGATTATGTGTATTTCATATCTAAAGTGTTCACTGTGCCTCTGTGTATTGGTTTGGCTTTTTTTTTTTTTTCTTGTTTTCTGCCATCAGAACACCATGTATCAGACAGGGGTTGTTTCTTCAGCCTGAAATCCAGGAAATGAAGATGTAATGAGAAGAGCCAAGTAGAGCCACTGCCATGTCGAAGACTCATGAGTAGGAGGTAAGTATTTGTGATTGTATCCATGGAGAGGGTCTGTAAATGCAGAAAAAGTTTGCTAGTATACTACCTTGTTTAATGATTTTTTTTTTGTTCTCATGTTACCTGTATTTTTTTAAGTTCAGTTCTTACTCAGATTTATAATTACTTTATTCATTTGTGTATTTCTTATTTTGACTGTATTGCCGATTAGCCTACATGTTCAAGAAAGACGTTGCCTGCTCTTTTTCTCTCTGTAATCCTAAAGCCTGCACAGTTACTTGTATCTAGCAGACATGCAAAAATATTTGTTGAAGTAATACATAATTGAAAGAACCCTCACTTTCAAAGTGATATCTTTCATATATAAATATATATTATGCATATACACAACCTATGTAGGAGTTAGCAGTGCATTAGAGCAACTCTTTAAGGTTAATATTACATTTCTTTTAAATTTGTATGAGTTTAAACCTTATTTCCACATTTAGAGTTTGGGACCTTTAGTGGCAATTGCTATCCCTAACACATCTAATATTATTGGCATTCCTGCACCCACAGAATTTTTTAATAGTTTTTTTTTTAATTACTTGATTGTTTTCACTCTGAAGACAAAGCTGGAGTATCTCTCATACTGTATGCCTGCAAATGTTTCTACAGGATTCCTTTTTTTTTTCTGTTTGTTATCTCTAGAATTTCTACTGGTATGAAAGTGATGCATCTCACTGAAGTGATTATCCACTGACATAAAGAAATATTACATCTATTCTCCGAAGCACTTTCTTCATTGCTTTAGTTGTTTCTTTGTTCTTTATCATTCTATGCTGTTTTGAGTCTTCAGGGCTTCCAATCATTCCATTATGAAATTCAGAATACTTCTTTCATTAGGATTTTGGCCCCTGTAGAGAAACAAGCTGGTAGAATAATGACTGGTTATGCTCTTATATGACATCAGGCAATCATTTATGGACCACAACATGTCCATATTGAAGATGAAATAAACTGTGTCTCTTTTATATATTTCAAATCTAAGTGGAAATGTAAGTTTTACTTTTTCTGATAGGATTCAATAAATATTCTCAATTTTCTCAAAGTAAATTGGTGCATAAAAATATATGTATGTGGCGTGTGTATATATATGTACACATATATTCATACACATGCCACATACATATATATGTACCTATATACACATATGGAGAGAGAGAGAGATTATCTGAGTAGTAAAATATACCACTACTCTCAAATTTATATAATACTTCTTTAGAGTTTCTAGCTTTGTAAGCATTATTTCATTTGGTCCTCCCAACAACTGCATGAGATAAATACAAATAGTCCCATATTAGGGATAAAAAAACCCAAGGATTACAGGATATAACTCAGGTTTTCCAAAACCATGTGGTTTATTAATAATTATGATGCAAACTAGGGAATTGTACATGATGTTCAGTGACTATTTTATAAGCCCACTTCCAACTCTATTCACATTCCTCTCTATGGATAAGTATTCATGGGAATCATTACAGTGTCTTTTCTTAGTGGTGAGAAAAGAGAAGTTTACCATTTTGATTAAATAGGAGGAATCTGATCATTGTTTCTAGTGATTTATCTGAGATGGACTATATATCTTTTACAAAATTACTAAATATTCCTTTCTTAGAAAGGTGATTCCCCCTTGCCTAGTTGACCACGTGTCTAGTTTTAGTCAATGAAATGTATGCAGAGGTAAAACATTTTACTAATGGGCAGTATCCTTATGAGCAAACTATGGATCACTGTGTCTTCTTCCTCCCCATTCTGTGATCATGGAAGCCTATGTCTACTTGCAGCCCCATCAGCCTTGATCCTCCAGTGATTTCAATAAGCTGAGTCCTGGTCTGACTTGGGAAGGGCATGTAGCATATATGCTATGTAGACTTTAGTTTTCAAAGTTACTAAATTTAGAGATTTCTTTATTATCATACCATAACTCAGCCAATCATATTGAACAGAGATCGTACTTTTAAAAGCTGAGATAAATGCATGTAAAATTATTGTGTATAAGAATAATTTCCCTAAATCTCAAATAAATGCATCATTCTAAAGCTGAGTCTGTTAAATTTTGATAGAGCCCATATTTCTAGCTTCTTCTTAAGCTGAATATTATATGGTACAGTGCTTGGCACATAAAATTTTAAAAATTAGTTTCATTTTTTATTTAGATTAAAAATGATAAAGTGTGCTGTTATAATATCATGTATGGAATATGTCATGAATGTCATATTTTAG
The DNA here is from genome assembly GCA_963574885.1 of Lepilemur ruficaudatus. Lineage (NCBI taxonomy): Eukaryota > Metazoa > Chordata > Mammalia > Primates > Lepilemuridae > Lepilemur > Lepilemur ruficaudatus. Next base: position 42,692 of record CAUYRT010061370.1, read on the forward strand.
GAGATAGGGATAAATTATTAGGAATGGTAGAAATAAACAAAATAATATAGTGAGTCATAAAATAACCAAATCATACCCTTTTCAAGACCTTTCCTCACATGCTGAATGCATTTCCATGAATGTTTTCTGATTTGTCATTTACAAATTTAGAAAAAGTCTATATCTAATTTTCACCAAATTAAATAGGAAAACTCTCTTAGTAAAAATTATTCAATGAAGTGTGATTTGCTAAAACACCCATTTATTCAAACCTATTTGAATAAACTTTATGTAATAATATAAAAGGCTTTCATGTGTCTATTTACATAAAAGTATTATGAACTTTGTATGCATACAGGTTTCGAGGCTTCAAAAACTATTAATAATTTAGGTTTTTAATTAAAAATAAATTAGTGCCATTCAAAAAAATCAAAAAGATATTTTTAAATCACAAATGTGCTCTATAAAATATACATAAACTCGGTTCATTAAATACGTCAACATGTCCTCTCCATGAAAAAGGGTAATCAATCATTTTACCAGGCTTTATCTTTGTAAATTTTCTCAAATGACTTTAGTCAATTGAGGAATAATGAGTTATGTATTTACACACAACTCAAATTGACAAGATCTGTGTTGCTAAATAGTCCTCAATGAAAATAGTTGCAACACAAGATCCTGGAAGTTTTATTGCCTATGGTACCTCTGTTCATTAACCTCTGGTTGTTTGAAACAAATCAACGTGATAGACGTGGTCTTTTTGACAGGAGACTAGAGAATTCTGAAGATATAAACATCATTATTAAATCATATGAGAATAAGAGAAGCAAATATTAATGGGCCTTTTGTGGATAAGAAATTAATTTACTGTCAAATAAACAGTCCCTTCATAGGCAAAAGGCAAATTTATAGAAATAAAAAAATCTACACCATAGGCAATTGCTTCTGAATTACAATTAAATGACATTAATATTGAGCATGCCAGTGTTAATTCCAGAAGGATTTTGAACCAATGTACTAGTTATTTGTGAAATGCGAAGTGCTTGCTTAATTTCTATATTGGTCTATGTTTCTCCCAGAAAGCAATGTGGATAAGTGCTTTGGACCCTTGAGCTTGCTTTTTTGCTCCTTTGAGACTGCCTAATGCAAGCTTTTAAATCAAGCCCTTCTGCATTTATTTTTTCTTCTTATCACAAATCCCTTTGAAAAACTGATGAAAGTTTTTCTCCTTTCCCAAGACAAATGGAAATATGCACACACCTTTAAGCAGGTAGTTTCAGTGGGACCACAAAAATCCATGGAGTTCATCCATGTATTGTTAGAAAAATCCTGGAGTTAGTGGTTGCAACTGGTTTTTAAACTTGTGCTAATAGTTGATCTGAAGTTCTACTCCTAGACGCAGGGATGGTTGGGATACCTCTGGATTTTTGCACTTGTAGCACTGATGTACAGAATACAGTGAGTTCAATAAAATATGGAATAACAATTATCAGTTTTTCTCTGGTTTTTGGAATTGTTCACTGGAGTACTTCTGATTGAGGAGTTGCCACTTCACTGGCAGGTATGGTTGGCTCATGTGCTCAGATGGGCTACGTGAAATGCATGTTATATAAAGAAGTCAGAGAATGGAGGAGTGGCTTCCCTGAGCTGAAGTAGTCTGTTCCTGCTTCCAAATTGTCTCTTTTTGACAAGCGAGAGGACCAGTAGGGTGGAAGACTGGGGAGGCTTTGCTTGACATGTGTGAGTGCTCCTGATACAATTCTTTTTCTCTGGATTCCTTTGTCTTCTTTACAGTCTCTAAGCCAACTAAACTGGTGTAAGGAACATATGTCCTCCATGAATCTTTTGGTCAATTCCAAACCTAAGTAAGTCCAAGTGATATTGATTTAGTGGCCCTAAAGCAACTTGTAGATACAAGCATACATGCTCTCTGTCAAACATATAACCTTTGATGTTTCCCAGATGTATTTTGGAACTTATTTTTTTTTTATTTTTTCAAGTACATGCTGAAAGTATTATAAGTAGTTTCTTCTGTTTCTGAGAGGAGTGATATCACCCTGCAGTATTGTACCAGGAATGTATCTGTTAGTTCCCAGGTATGCATTCCATGGTAATGAAATCTGTTCAGTTCAGAAGCACGCTGCAATACTGGGAAATGGCAGGGTAGGTTGAAGGCAGGAGAAATCAGATTTTATTATTGTGAAATATGACCTACAATATAAATAAAGGGGGAATTTTCTGGCAGTGAGAGATGGAGTGGACCAGGCTTTATCAGTAGGGAGGCCAGAGCAGCCACTATAGACAGACACGTGCAAGTTGTAGGTAGGAAGAAAGTACAGATCATGAATATGAGATGAAGTCTGAGTAAAGCGTGGAATATTAACTGATAGCACAGGGAGAAATTGTAATTTCAGTAGATAAATGTCATGAGCATGAGAAGAAAAGAGAAGGAAAGAGTAAAGGAGAGAGCAGAAGTGAACACTCGGCTGTTTGCCACAGTGCCTTTCTCTTCTTCCAGCTCTGCAGTTTCCTTTTATGGATACCGTGGTGATAATGCAGCTTTCACTTAACAGTGCCTGAGTCTATTTGTTTTGTGCAAGAAAAAAAAATCTTATGTGAAGAAAAAAAGAGTCCTTCTATTAAAAATTTTTTGTTTTGTGGTGGCTTTCTTAAAGTCCAAAACTGAGAAGCCCAGGCAGATTGAAATGGTAGCTAAAAGAAACCATTTTAATGAGGCATCACTTATTAAAATGTTGGTTTTTTTTATTTCCAGCAGGATAAGTGCTACCATGATCTATGGTAATAGCTATAACTATAGTAATAGCTATAACTCCTTATTTTTGAGTTAGTAAAGAGACTTATCATCTCTTTTGTGCTTCGGTTAACACTCTGGACTTCTCAAAATCATTTAAAGTCTGGCTTAGGATAATATGGACATCTTTCTAAGCCAAGTCACTGGCTAGACACAAATGCTAGAATGTCTCTACATACTTATCAGGGTGATTGATGTATCTTCCCAGATCCTGTTTTATTTTTTTTTTTTAACTCTACTAAACAAAAGGGCTTATGGATCAGGGTTGGTCCAAACTCCTCCACTGCTTCTACCAAGGGTAGAAATTGAGCAACCCCTGGTGGAGATACAGCAACACCATCCCCTTGTAGGACTCCCTTTAGGCCTCCCTGGGTATGGAGACAGCTCGGAGCAGGTGGAAACCTGAGGAGGATGTCTCAATGCCATGGTCTTACTTGGCTCCATACAGATCTTGCACCACTGAGGATTCTCCTATAAATAAAAGAAAGATTATACATTCGGTATTTTAGCCCATTTTCTTTCCCTCTTGCAAAAGAGGTCCAGTGGTAAGATGGTGGGGTAATTTAGTGTCCCAGGTGGTGGCCACTGCTCTCTGCTCTCCAGCTTATACTGTGGCCAGGAGGTTGTGTAGAAGATTAAACTTACGTCTGGATCAAACTTGTCACAGTTTGAAGGAAAAAGGTGGGGGAAGGGAGCAACTGGGGTATGTCAGAGTTGGGACTCCCCAGGTGATGACTCAGACCACGTGGCCAAGAGGCAAACAGAGAAAGAGAGAAACCTGGGTGTGTTAAACCTAGGAGCCTCTCATTGTTAAGCACCAGAACAAGGATATTTGTCGGTAAAACAACTTGGTTCATTTGTAAAAGCAGCAGTGATTAGGTGGCCAGATACAATAAGGAAGGCGCTTCATGGGACAGAGTGAAAGAAGCAGCTTGAAAGTGAAGGAGAAAGGCCCATAAAACCAGGGCTGTAGGTATTTAACTGTGCCCCACATGGGAGAGACGTGGTGGGGATAGATGCAGAACAGATGCCTCAAGGTAACCCAGACCTCTTCACGTACAGGAATGTCCACGGGTTAGATAAACTGTCGGCTCCTAAAAAGACCCTAACAAAGTAAGACTTGACTGAGTCCTGCTTTGCTATTACTGGGTGTGCAAGTTCACTCAAAGTGAGTGAACCAGGAAATGCTGATAAAACCAGGGGTGGAAACATCATTAGCCTTAACACAGGAACAGGACTCTTTTTTTTTTTTTTTTTGCCATTGTATCCACTGCCAAAACCAGTGCAAAGCCCCTAAATGCAAAAGTTACAGTGCAGACTGGCATGTCCACTAGCTATATAAACCCTCAGGTCCTAAATGGCACTACGTCCAGTCTTGCTTATTGTGGGTGTACAAGTTCACTCCCAGTGAGTGAGCCAGGCACTACATGGCTTAGTGTAGACAAAACCAGGGGAGAAAAAACTGTTTTAGCCTTAACACAGGAAGGGGCCACACGCACCTCATCAGATTGAAAAGAAAAGTACATTATTAAAACCAATGCAAAGCCCAGAAACACATAATTTACAGCGCAAAGCACTCTTCCCTAAAGAGAATCGAAATGAAAGACTTCTCCCCTACCACGAGGGACGCGTTCCCAAACTCCTTGTCACACAACTGAGTTTAGCCAAGAATTCAACCATGCGGTCTGAGAAATGGGGAGGGTGGAAAAGTGAAAGCAAGGGTAGGAAGAACCAAAGCAAGAGCATTATCATGGAGAAAGGCGAGCTGGCTTGCCGCGATAGAAAGATCTGAGTCACAGAAATGGCAAGGGTGGAAAAGCGAAATCTGTTAGGTTTGGAGCTGAGTGGGAGACACAAAAAACCTCACGTGTAGCAAAGTGCTGTTTATTCTGAGCATCTGGGTGCAGATGGGTGGAGGCTAAAAAAGATGTCTTTAAGAGAAAAGGGGAGAGCCTTGGGTTTTATAGATGGTTTTCTGTGAGGAGTAAATAAATTCTTTTCTAACAACCTGGAGGGATAAGGAAAGTAAGTTTCCCTCTTGCCTTCCATTCCTTTATCTCCCTAGGGAACAATGGGAGGGATAAGCATCATCCTTATCAGGAGGGATAAGGAAAGTAAGTCCCCCTTTCGCGTTTCATTGTCTTATCTCCCTAGGGGATTGGCAAGGGCTAGATGCCTAATACACCACTAGGAAGGGAAGAGGGGTGGGTTTTTTTTCCCCCCAGGATATTATGAGGTTACAAACATTTTGATTACATTTTATGTCTTTGCCTCACCCATGCGAGGATTAGAGGCATGCCCTGCCCCTCTACAACGTTCACTGTGTCCATTAGTTGTGAGTTCACACCCCGCCCCCGGCTCCCTAATCCTTGGAGAATATCACTACCCTGTGAGCATCATAGTGTTGATCAGTTAGTGCCAATTTGATGGCAAGTACATGTGGAGCCTATTCTTCTGATCTTGTGATATCTCACTTCGGATAATGGGCTCAAGCTCAATGTAGGAAAATATAAGAGGTGCTAGATCACTGTCGGTTTCTTATAATATAACGGAGTAATATTCCTTTGTGTGTATATATATATATATATATACCAAATTTTAATAATCCACTTATGAATTGACGGGCACTTGGGTTGTTTCCACATCCTTGCAATAGTGAATTGTGCTGCCATAAATATGCGGGTGCAGATGTTTTTATTATAGAATGTCTTTTCTCTTTGGGGTAGATGCCTAATAGTGCTATTGCTGGATCGAATGGTATTTCTATTTTCTTTGAGGAATCTCCAAATTCTTTTCCACAGAGGCTGCACTAATTTGCAGTCCCACCAGCAGTGTTCCTGTCTCTCCACATCCTCGCCAGCATTTGTTGTTTTGGGATTTTTTGACAGAGGCCAATCTCACTGGGGTTAGGTGATATCTCTTTGTGGTTTTGATTTGCATTTCTCTAATGATTAGAGATGTTGAGTATTTTTTTATATGTTTGCTGGCCATTATTCTGTCTTATTTTGAAAAGTTTCTGTTCATTAGGTTTGGATAGAAGTTTGGGGAGGGTGAATTCTTTAAACCTAACAAAAGCAAGGATGGGAAACCCCAAAACAAGATCATTATGGAGAAAGCCTTGCCTAGAAAGAAACATCCGAGTCATAGCACCAAATATGTCAGTTTTAGTCTGAAAATGTCAGTTTGTAGCATGTTCATGGCCAAAGAATGATGAGATACTCTAAAGTTAAGCATACACAAAAATTAGGTTTATTGAGGAGAGAAAGATAAGATCATAGAGCAAGAGCAAGAATAGTTTACAGAGCATGGTGCATACACCACAGATGACAACCAGACCCATTGTCACAACAGAGCACATAAAAGGAAGGGCAAAAAGAGAGAGATGCTATGGTCTGTGTCGTATTTTATAATGCCTGGATAGGGACCTTCCTTGTGGTTCAGAGGTCAGGAATCACCTTGATTGGACAGTTGGGAGTCACATGACCTGAACCTTAACTATGTATGGGGGTTCTAGGTCACTTTCTGTATTTATGGTACCCACGTGGCTTGGCCTGTGGCCTAGTGAGTCCTCTGCATTCTTTTGCAGTTGGTGTGCCAAGTTCTGATTAGTAGATTTGTAGAGTAGTCCCTCCTCCCCCAGGTATGGAGAATTAGGGTTGGGCAGGACCAGAATGGGGGCAACAGCACCCACTTTCATCCCTAGGAGATCCAGAATCCCTCACTATCCACCTAACACTATCTGTAGCTACATTTTGATCAAATTCCAATTTATTTTTTTACTGATTTTGTGTGTTGCTTTTTCTAAATTATAGAAAAATATTATAAAATTTAGGTCATTTTCATTTAATTATAAAAGTTATATTTTTGAGAAAGAGTTAACTATAAGTACCTTCCATGTTCTTTCCAACTATATTAAATATTTAATTTCCTCCTACCTATTAATTATTATCAGTTATCAAGATATCAACATATTAATACTAATTTTTCAATTTAGGAAATTTAAATCATTATTAAGGATAAAATGTATCTAAATATTAAGAATAACTAAAAATTGGCTGTTTGGAAATGCACATGTCCATTTATTTTTCCTGGATCAATTTGTAAAGTTATCTTGCCATGAAGTTAGAAAACTAAGATGTTTTGTAAAGTATCTTTTAGACATGTTTGCTTTTTAATTAAGTACAATAATTTAATTCAATTTTATGACATACTGAGTTAATTTTTAACAGAATGTAACTCAATTAAAAATTTCTTAAATGTTAAGTTTGACTAAAAAATAATTTAAGTGAAAAGAAATTTCAAAATATCTTTTAGTTAGGAAAGATTTTTTTTTTTCTTTCAAATGAGTATCCTGACCTGAAAGTGAGACTTAGAAAGCAGAAGCAGAAGTATGGGTTTAATGAGGTCTTGAGTCTTGAGATATTTTATATTTTATATTCTTCTAATCTGTTTTTGATTAAGTTAAAAATCAAATGCAGTTCACAAATAAACATGAACACTAGATTGTAGGAGTTCTAAGCATAATATAAACTCATCACAGACTACCAAGAAGGAATGTATTAGAACAAAGTAATAATAAACAAAATAATGATAACATCAAGAAAGTTTTACCTTATAGTTTTCCACATCATCAAGACGATCTGAAATAGAATGGTCTTGCTGTATCTTACTGAATATATGGGTGAGTGTTTTTTTTTTTTTTTAATCTACAAATAGATGTACTTTTTGATTATAAGTAACCTGAAGCTTTGGAAGAAGTAATAACCTGACTTTTCTTCAGAGTCTCACTTTGTTGCACTCATTTCCTTTTTCTTGGCCTTAAGAGGCCTTAAGAGGAGCTTAGACTTGGGTAGGAAATATTTTCATTTTCTCATATCATATTTTCTCTTATCTTTAATTTCAGAAACTGATGTAATTTTTTTAAGTGTCTTATATTTGTTTGCTGAGTTGCTAGATAATGTAAGTGTTCCGTTCACAATTGAGAAGTTAGTTTCTCTGCCTTGCAGGCTTCAGACATTGTAAATCTACTTTTTTTTTCTCCACTATTATAATAGGCAGGCATTCTCTCCTGTCCTGTTTTTTGATTCCCTCAGTTTTCACTTATTCCTGGCAAGAGCACTGCTAGTCCATCTTCTTTATGCCTTCTTACAGATTAAAAGAAAACAATGATGTTCTCTTTTCAATTACGAAAAGAAGGGAATTGCATCTTTGGACAAATTGCAAAGGGTACCCCTTCCTGGCATATGCTAATACAAGGACTTATTAAACCATGTTTGTGCTAGAATTTGTCCCAATTAACCAACATGGCCAGGCACTAACGTCCATTGAACTACGTAGGTAAATGGGACAGTCTTCTAAGCATTATTTATTTTATACTGTAGCTTTGGAAAAAAAACAAAAAACAAAACAAGAACACAACTTTTCTGTAAGCTGATTTTAAACTGGTTACTCTATGACTGGATAGTGTTGGAGTTATGTCAGTAAGTGAGTGCCAGGGACCCAGAAAATTTTGTTCTAATTTACAGAATTTCTCTAAATAATTCTGACTTGATGATCTCAGGAACTTGAAGGGTACCCTTCCCACTCACATACTTGCTAAAAATAAACAGACAAAAATACTTTGATTTTTGGGAAGACTGTGACTTTGTCATTTAAGAAAGACAAATTTTATTGATTCTACTACTGCTTAGCAGACAGCTTTGAAGCTGCTAAGGTAATCAGGTAAGATTCTTTGCCAAGTAAAATAAAAATGCCACTTCAGAAAATGTCTTGGATACAGCATTCTTTCAAGTTCACAAACAAATCTAGGGGAATTATAATAGGAGGGAAAAAAATGAAATAAGAAAAGAAAAGAGAAGCCATTCTCTTATTATGTAAGGCTGGAAAGTGACCAGAAATAATCATTATTCAATAAAGTAAAGAGAGATGCAAATTTCTTGATTTCTTCCATCTTTAATTCACCAGACACTTAAAAGAGCATTGTGCAGGGTATTTTATATTTGACTGTGTTTGGCCGAAGGGTAGCCAAAGCAGGAGATGAGGCCAACGGGTTTATTCAAAGCCTATGCCTGAGGTAGCTTCCCACTGACTAAGGCTCAACCTAAGGTCAGATTGGTTTATGCAATATGTCTCTTTACATCTATATAACGATTTTCTTTCTTCTCCTGTTCAATATCAGGGGATCTGATGTGTTCCAACCTTATAAATAGTGTCCAATTTGCAATATTATTCAGAAATTATTTGAGGGACTCTCTCTATATATGAATATATGAATAAACACTCTAGTACATGTTCTCTGAATCAAAATAGGATATATATTTAAATATTGGGATATGCAATATATTATAAAATACAGAGTTTTAAAAATTTCTATTACAAAATAAGGAAATGGAAACCAAATATTGGAGTTAAGAGAAAGAAGCTGTTTTTAAAAGGCAATGAGAAATTCACTTTTTATTCCTGACTTTATGTGATTTCCCCTTCTTTAATGGTATTGTGAGACAGGTGATATTTTAGCTTGAAATGACATGAAAAATAATTTGATATTCAAATGGTGCTTTTCTACCTTAAGAAGAAAGTGGGGACTCCTTTTTGTAGCAATACATGAAATAGGGGCAGAGATTACATATATTATTTTTTTTACCCCTCCACCCTATCATATATTATTAATACATTGGAAAATTTGTCATCTGACATGGATCCATGAATATTAGGGATCTTTGAATCATTGGACATTTTAGATATATAATAACCATGAACATAAATTCTCATACTGAACTCTTTTGAAGCTACTTTAGTCATTCAACACTGCCTACATTGTGTATTAATACCAAGTTCATATGTATTATAAATGATTTCAAAACAGATATGATATGGTAAGTGGCCCTGATATCAACTAAAAATCTATAGTCAAAAGTCTGGCAACTAGGTACATTTTATAGCTTGGATATATGGAAGGTACTCTTTTTCAGTAGTATAAAAATGATAGACAACATTCTGAATTTTACTTCAAGTTCCCAAGGTACACATTTAAAATATATTTCTTGAAATCTCTCATTTTCTTATAAATATATACTGCACATGATTTCTAGAGTCAAGCATGCAAGCAACAGGATTTTTACTCTTTACATACCCGTGACCTATACTAGAATGTTAAAAATGTTTTCCATTTCCCACTTTAACATATTTTGAAAAACAAAATTCTTATTAGGAATAAAATATCATTGACAATAAGTTTCTCTTTTATGGGGGTTCAGTATATATTAATACTTTTTCTGTTAACTACAAAATATGTATTAGAGTACTAGTCATATTTATTCACTCATTATATATTTATTTATTCATTATTTACTCAAATTCTACCATTGAAAATAATTCCATTGTCATAGCCAAAAGGAATAAGATGAATGATATAATTTGTTGCTTTCTTATTTTTCATGAGAATAAGTGATTCTACCGTACACTGATAACTGGTCTATGCATCATACTGTCCCTTTTGTAGTCTAATGTTCTTCTACCTGGTCATTTATTTTAGAGTGCCTCCAGGCCTTTATCTTTTCTCTGTGCATTATCAATTTCTTTTGGACTTAGTTTGGGTTCTCCCAGAAGCAGTTCTTGAGACAGAGATTCAAATGAAAGTACTTTATTTTGAGCCTAAAATAAAGGTAGAGAATTGGTGAAGTGAAAATCAAGGTACAGGCGGCCAATAGCAATGTATTATCAAGGAAGTTGCTGGTGCTTAATTCTGCCAGAAAACAGTAATAGACAATTTAGAACATATGACTTGGAGTTTTCCCAACCAATAGGTGAGGAAAGTAGGGACAGATTTTTCATCTGACTGCAAGTAGAGACAAAGCCAGATAATGTTTACATTGTATATAATAAGTATATTTTCATTTTAAATCAATCCTCATGTAAATATAATTTTGTATTAATCAACATGACCCAAGTAGAATTTTAATATGTATTTAATTTTTCTTAAAAAACTCTAAGCATTTAGGTTAGAAGAGTATATGAATTAGTCTTTAGTTGCAAGCAATAGAAATTTACTTGGTCTAATTTGATTACAAAAATATTTAGAGAGAAAAATATTAGGTATTTTACAGAATCAAAGAAAGACGGAAGAGTCTGGCTTAGCAAAGGACAACGTTAGGCAACTTTGGGGACTATGCGTGAAAACATTCTTCGACAATCCCACTAACAAGCTTCCGACACAATTAATGAACTCCTGTTCTATTTGCTTTGTCATTAAATCATTTATCTCAGAACTGAAAGAGTCAGGACGATGAGTCAAACTGAACTAGTTTAAGTTGCTCACTCCTTATCTATGTGAAGGCATTAACACTATACTGATATTGGATTATCAATTTAAAAAAAGAGAAAAGTGTTACTATGCAAAAAGAGAACTTGAATCCTCTTCTTGAAATATAGAAGAACTAAGACAATTAAATTTGAAAAACCCAACTTTTAATGTAATCGCCTTGGAGAAAAGGGAAAAAAATTAGAAGCAGGTTATTTTGTGGTAATAGACTGAGGTTAAAAGAGGATCATGATAAATACTCGAAAACCTGTTCAAGTCGTGGGCTTGAACTTATGACTTATAGCTACTATAATTGGTTGCATCTATAATTATGTCATAGTACTGAGAGCTAGAATCCTAAACCTTTGGCTTTCCCTTGGCCTAGAAAAATGGTTGATACCACATATATTATACATCATGCTCATTGCAGTGAGAAAAATGACCACATCATGAAAATCATCTACATGGAGAAAGGGGTTATGGGAGAGAAGATAGCAGAATTAAACTCTAGGCTTTTGTTACCATTTCTCTGTTTCCCTTTTATTCATATATACAATGAAAAAAAATGTTTCTTTTTAAATTACCCAGTTAAAAATAATTCATTTGAAATATGGATATACATACAAATCATATTTTTCATCTTCAGACAAACTATGGTTAAATTATAAATGTGGCCACAAATTCTTCATGTCCTTGCATCCAGGTGTTTGCAAGGTAAAGCTGCAGATCATCTTCTCAAGACCTGGGGACTATTTCTCTAAACATCGAAACTGACTGTCACTTGTTTTGACCAATGAGACATTAGCAAGTACAAAACAAAGGTTTGGAAAGCACTTGCACATTGGACGTTTTCTTTTACTGCTCCTCTAAACTGTTGTCAACGTGTGAACAACTCTGCACTAGCCTGGTGGATGATAAAAGAAACCCAGCCTAATTGCATCTGTCATCTCAACCCAAACTAGCCAAAGTCCAGAAGCAGAGTTGCTTAGTTGACCATCAGCTGAACACAGCTAAACCACCAATTCTGGTGCTAACTGCCAAGTCAGAAAATAATGTATGAAATAAATATTGTTTAAAGCCAAAGTTTTGTGAGGGTTTGTTATGCAGCAAAAACTGTTACATAAGCTGTATGGGTTGAATTGTTGTGCACTCAAAATTTATATACCAAAGTTATAATCCCTAGAACCTCAGAATATGACCTTATTCACAAATAGGAAATAGGGTCATTGCAGATATAATTAGTTAAGAAGAGGTCATACAGCAGTAGGGTGGGCCCTTAACCCAATATGACTGTTGTCTTTATAAAAAGGGGAAAGTTGGACACAGATGTGCACACAGGAGAATGCTATGTAAGCAAGAAGGAAGAGCTCAGGGTGATGTTTCTACAAGCTAAGGAATGCCGAAAATTGCTATCAAATCACCAAAAGACGGAGAGAGGTGGAGAACTGATTCTTCTTTATAGCTTTCAGAAGGAAGCAACCCCGCAAACAACTTGTTTTCAGGCTTCCAGCCTTCAGAACAGTGAAACAATGCATTTTTATTGTTTAAGGCCCTCAGTTTGTGGTACTTTGTTATGGCAGCCCTTGCAAACTAACGTATATGCTAAATTCATTTTACTTTGAAGTCTTTTTAGTTACTATTTCTTTCACTGGGAAAGTAATTTTTTTGCTTTCTCTCAAATTCAAATTCTAACTCTAGTGTTGCTTCATCGAGATTTCATGTCCACATGATATGAATTATTTTTCCTCTAAATGCTATCACCTACTTTTATTTTCTCAATTATCCTTATCTCTACTGAAGTTATGTATAATCTTTATTTACTTAGCTTTTAATATCTGAAAGCAGATCTCTTTATTGTCTTTATATACTATCCCTACAAGACTTAATATACTACAGGTCCTTAATATATAGATAAACCATAATATATAGATAAACCAGAGAGCATTTAAATAAATTATCTCGTAATTAAAATTTTAACCCTTATAAGATATTTTCCTTCAAATACACTCTTGAATTCATTCATCATTTGCATGAGGTATGATTATTTACTTAGAAATCCATGTAGAATTTGCATATAATTTATTAGTAAGATAGCTAGAAATATCAATCCTTGGGATTATTCTTTTCCCATCTCTTAGAGATAATTCTGTCTTCACCATCGAAAGTCATAAATATAGCCTCCAGAATAATTACGATATCAATTGTTGGGATGGAAAGAGAAAGAGTCAGTGATTGACAAAATTCTATCTAGAAAGTTGAAGGAAATTCTGAGGGATGCTGGGCAGAGATGGGGCTTTATCCATAGAATTAAAAAAAGTAAAGAGTAAGAGAAAGAATAATCTTCTCTACTCCCCATTCTCACTAAGGCTAAATAAGAGGCACCTCCTAAAGAAAATGGACAGGGAGAGGAGATGGTGAGTGATCTTGAAGAAGACGGTGGTAGAAGTAAGATAGTAGAAACTAGAGGATAACACTGAAAAGAAAGTGAGTTAAAATTGGAAGGCTTGTAAAACTCCCCTGGTAGTGGGGAATAGAACCGATACTGTAAATTCACTCACCTTAATTTCTATGAACACCACATGCTGTCCACACATGAACAGTTCTTGACACAGACATCTGATTGTTGCCTATAAGATTTCCATGAATCTTTCAAGAAAATGTCACCTTATCTGTCTATGGCTAAATGTCCCACTGTCAAAATCTCCCCTTTTACAATGGCTCACGATGTTTCAACATCGAAAAAACAAGGCAGGTCCCTGGACACCCAGAGGAGTTGTAGAGTAAAAGCTAAAGCTTCAGAGCCTGGGCTATGATATTATGGATTAATAAGAGTATATAAGGTGGACAGATTAAGAAAACATACATACATCATTAGTTTTCTTATATGTAAATATTAACCCCTTGTCACGGGTAGGAAGATGCTATTTGAAATAAATAGTTATCCACTCAGTATAAAATAAGATCGGAATTACATGCATAGGTAGGGCCATGGCCATCAGTTTTGCTCTTTCAAGCTATGCAATCTTCTCTTGAAGTAGCTGTGTGCAGAGACCTTAATGAAAATAATTCACTCCAATTATGGGAAATGGAGCCCATTCAGAGCTATGAGACATGATGCAGAATGACAGCTATTTACTCTATCTGTTTTACCCCATTAGCTAGAAATAAAATGCATTTCACCAAAAATAACCCAACCTAAAAAGTTGTAACCATATTTCATCTCAGAAACTTTTAAAAATTACTACCTAAAATGAATGCAGTACCCAAAAATCTTCATGTTTCAAATATTTATATTTTTAAAGGTTTTTATATTGAAATTGCATAGGATGATGCGTTTTTATTGGTTTCCCAGAACAAAGGTATCACCAAGCTAAAGGAGTACCAAACCTCCTCCTCTTGAATCCATATAAACTAAAAGCAATTTAGAGATTAGGTGTGCATGTGAGGGGGGTGGTATACATTAAAATATAAAATTCAAGTATATATGTATCATATGTGTATACCTGTGTCTATATATAATAAATGCAGAATCAATATACATATATCAAATTCAAAATATATACAACACATAAATGTATGATTCCATCTTACAGCCTTCACAGCAGAATTAATAATTTTATGATCTACTTTAGGAGAGGACATTATAGAATCAATCAGTTTGCCCTGATTTTACTATAGCATTATGCAGAAGTATATTGGAATGAGTTGCAAGGTATATAACAAAGGACACGTGAATGACACAGATCAATGGACTACATCTTCTTGGATACTACAGTCTTAATAGTAAGAATATTGACAGCAACAACAAACATTTGATTATCACTTATTATATTTTATTCATATCCTGCTATATTCTCTCAAGTGGTAATTTTTTAAAATAGAAGTAGAAATTACAATATCTACTCCTTTCATGGATTTTCATTGCATATGTTCCCAGGGATCTTACATTGTTTGGGAAATATTTGAGAGTATAATTCATAATTTTAGAGAGATGCTTAAGCCAACATGCAAATTTTAAAGCATATTTTTAGGTTGTATAACAAGTGGTATGTAAGAAATCACCGTTACTCATATTTTCTAAAGGACCTAGTCTCCTTCAAACCAAATCATATTAACAATCTTTTGTAGGTGTATGTGCATTTGCGTTTTGTCAGAAGCCAAAATATAAAATATACCATTACTGTTTTAGAAAACAAGGGCACATTTTTCTTACACATTTCTGTGGAAAGTCTCTTCTCTCCTTCAGATTCTTCTCTCTAATAACTCCCCATCTTTTCGTTTTTATCCTTATCAAAGTTCATGACAATTTAAGTGACATACATATACACACATTTATGACATCCATATACAAATATTATATAAATGCAAATATAGATATTGTTAGAGAATTATGATGAGTTATGGAATTTTTGAAGCACAAATAGATCAGTATCAAATACTATAGAAGTCATAGATTCTAAACCTGAATATGGATTTATTATGGCAAGTAATATATATGGTCCCCAAACTGGTGTATCTGGATCTTCCACATATAGCTTTAAAGACTGTAATGTATCTGTAGTTTACCAGGATGAACTCAGCTCAAATCGGTTTAAAAATTTTAGTCATCTCTCACTCTTTATAGTTCATAATATTTACAAAATTTATTCTAACCTATGTTCACAAAAATGATTATACCTACTGTCTTTATAATGATAAATTGTAGGAAAAGAAGCTATAATTTATTGACTATTCCATTTCAAACAGGTTAGAGAGGCTGTCAGGAGCCAGACCTGGAGTGCAGTTTACCTTGCTAATGCATGTGAGCAACACATAGATACATCAAAGCAGACAGGCAGGTAGGGAATCATAAGTTGAGGGCAAAATAACCAGTTCATCTTTTATAATACTCTAAAGCTACAAGCTTTAGCTAATATTTTCTTGCTCAAAACATTTCAGTTAGTCCCCATTGTCTACTTACTTTGAAATACCTACACTTCTATATTGCTTTACCTTTGTAAATAACTTCCTCACCATCAACATCAGTTACAAAGAGGACCTAAGTTAGGTATTAGAAGTAGAAAATTAGAAGACAGGGGCAAGATGGCCAACTAGAGACATTGATCACCAGATTGTCCCAAAAAGAAAGTTTTAGGGGAAAAAGCATAGCCCAGGTGAAATGCTGACGGAAAAGTGCCAGAACCTACCCTTATTTAAGATCCTATGGGAAGAGCAGAACAAGAAGGAGCAAGATTTTGACAGAGACCAAACCCCAAGGGATTTGGAACCTGGAAGAATTGATAGGACTGTTTACATTTCTTTTTCTCACACCTGTGAGAATCTGCTGGCTGCCATCTTTTGGAGAGCCTTCTACCCTGACAAACCTAGGTGCCGCTGCCTTCAGTGAACTGCGAGCTTCTTGGGAACAGAGCATCAGGTTACAGGCTGGTGTATGGTCACTTCGCTCCACCAGAAACCAGAGATGGTGGGTGCCATTTTGCCTGTGCACACACTGGGTACCTCTATCCTGCTGGGGAAGTCACAGCCCCTCACTCTTCCTGCCGATGGATCCCACATGACAATTCCCCACCACCTGCTTGAACTATGACAACTGCAAAGAATAGGGAGACACAGGAGAGCAGCAATATTCCCAAGGTTCTGACCCATAGAGCGGGCTGCCCCAAGGGGACTGGGAAGTGCTGCAAATGCTTTTTAGGACAGTTGAAGGTGGAATGCACACTCTCCTGCACCAGGGAGCCCCTGGCTCATTATCTGAAGTTGCCTGCGTCCTTCATAGTGAAGATATGAGTGCAGAGAGGAGTCATAGGGGAAGACAGAGGGGAAGCATCACAGGAGCCCGGAAAGGGATTTGGATATGGGAACCTCTCCTCCTCCAACCACACCCAATGCTGCAGACATAGCCACCTTTGCTCCCACACACGAGGCTTTGGCACAGGTGAGCTGTGGGACACCAAGTTCCAGGCTTGCAGAGTGGGTACATTCCCAATACTACCCTGCTCACTGTACACAGGTTCTGCACAGAGGGAGCAGCTCACTTCCCTCTCTTCATGGACAGGCAGAATTTTAGCAGCTGTCCCAACCCAGGAATCCCAGCCTCTGGGTCTCTACCTCACTGTATCCGTAGCCAATGCCCCCCAGAACCCACTTGGACCACAAAAGCCATGGAGGACCAGTGGGGCCTGGAGAAACAATGGGTCTCCCAGAGCTTGTGCTTTCAGAGTGAGCTGCTTCTAGTTGAGAGGAGCATGGAACACAGCAGAGGACAAAGGGGACTGGTCACACACTCCCCACCATTTGAAGAATTCTCCTCCTCCATGCCCCACTCTCCACCCACGGTTGTGAGGCAGCCACTGCTGAAAGGCTGACATTCTTCTCAGGAGTGCTTGAAGATGATGAATCCCAAAGGACAGAGACTACTATCACAGCTGAGAGAGGAAGGTATGAGTGGCTCCTGCATCCCACACCTGCCTGCATCTGCTAATCTCATCAAGAGGAGCCGGCTCCTCCTCTCACAGACTCACAGTGCATCCTCCCTTCTCTTGCCTGAGCATTTTTCCGTAGCAGGAGATCACCCCACTCCTCACTATCACAGCCAGTGCCTGAACTCACAGAGGTTTGAGGGAAAATTTTCCAGCTTGGTCTCACTCTGGTCCCCCCAGTACTCAAGTATGCCATCCAGGGGCCTGGGCCTGGGTATTACCTAAGCTAGTCCACCACTGTTGGCACCTGAACATTCCTTGAAGGATCAGGTCCAGCTGGACCAAATTGTCAGCAACACCACAGAGAGTACCCACCTTCATGTGATCTCTCCTTCTCTACTCTGAGGAGAACAGGTTAACTGCAAAGCTTTCTGTTTTGAGGTGAGGGAAGAGGTTCTGTCAGGGTGGCAGTCATCTAATGATGAAAAGAGTTATCAATCTCTACTCTCATAATATCTATTTGAAACTTGGTTAAACATGCAACAGGAAATTACTTTGTATTTTTTCAACCTTCATAGTGTTTTGAGATTTTCTCTATTTCAGGCACTATGTTAAAATGCTTAGAAAAGTAGACGCAGTCTTTTATGGGCCTACAATCTTAGAAGGAGGGAAGATACAAATAAAAATTGAGTTATAAATGTGATAAGTATTGTGAAAAATGTGAAAGGCAACAAAATAAATCTGAGCTAATTTAAATGTACTCTAGAAGATTCTGTAGTAGAAAATGCTCAGTCTTAACACATTTGGGGTGAAATGGTTAATACAGGTTCATAGACTGTATATTGGGAAGTAGAATCAAAATGAACATTGATCAATGGTGTCTCTGGAACTTTATTAATAATCTAGAAATTTTGGACATATCCAGCTTCTTTAGCATGAAACATAGAGAGTTTACATGAAGGACAAGACATGATTAATTCTATCTTGTCAGGTTCAGTTCAGAGAAGTATTGCCACCTGTTATAGTTCAAAAGAAACTATGAATAATATACCACCTATTCTGAAATTGACGAAAGGAATGATGAAAGGGCAAAATTCAGGGCATTATAAACAAACGTGGATAGAATATCTTCTGAATAAGATCAGAATCATAAATTTTTTTTTAAAAAAGTGCAGCACAGTACATTCTTTGGGAAAAATGGATGTAAGCCAACTGAATGTAAAGGGAATTGGAATATTACAGCAAATCAATTTGAATAGGAGCATGAAAGTATGAAAATAGTTCCCGTTGATACACTTTTGGGAAAAAAAACACTCTTGTAAAAGAAAATTATCGGTTTTAGCTCAATAGCATGATGGCGTAACAGACAGGAAAGAGAAATGCAGCGACAAAGGGAGCTATATAATTTCAGCACAGTCATTATCGTTAGTTAGAAATTTGCAAAGGTAACTTTTAAGTAAAAGTAAATTGGCTATTAAAGAATGGTGTAAATGATTGCATGTCTAAACAAATCTTTTCCAAAGAAATATCAGAGAGCTTTTAAAGGAACAAATTTTATCTTAAACAGAAAATGATTTCATGAAAAACATATTTTTGCCAAATATCATACTATCACATTCTCTTTATCATCTTTTGATCTCGTTCTTGTTCAGCATCTCTCTCTCTGTCTCTGGCTCTCTTTCTGTTTCACACACACAAACATGCACATTCAAAATTCAAACATAGTGTTTTTTTTTTCTTTTTGCATACTAGTCTAATAAAATTATTGTATCATTTTCTCAGTGCCATGTTTCCTTAAGCAGCATTCCTTAAAGGAATACTTCCAATCTTTTTTCTTTATGTTACATTGTTACACAATCTGCAGTTTTCAAATTGTACACACACAGTGTTGAAAAATGCTTACTTTTATAAAATGGAAATATTTGACCAATGCTTTCTAACTTAAAGTAAGCTTAAAACCACCATGGTAGGCAGAATAATTACCCTGCTGAAATGCCCATGTCCCAGTCTCCAGAACCTGTCAACTTGCTAGGTTATATGGCAAAGGGGAAAAAAGGTTGCTAATTAGCTGACCATAAAATAGGGAGATTATCATGAATTATTCTGGTGGGTCCAATGTAATCACAGTGGTTTTTAAAAGTGGAAAAAGGAGACAGAAACATTAGAGTGAGAAAAGATATGGAGACAGATGGAGAGGTCAGAGTGATGCTGTGTGAGAAGTACTCTAGCCTGTTTTGTCGACTTTGAAGATGAAGGAAGAGGGTCACTGAGCTTGGAGTACAGGCATTCCCTGAGCATTGGAAGAGAGGGCTTCTCCTTTAGAGCCTCCAAAAAACAACGAAGTCCTGCAAGCACCTGGTGTCTTAGTGCATTCCAGTAGCTATAACAGAATACCACAGCTGGGTGGCTTATAAAAAACTGAAATTTATTTCTCACAGTATTGTAGGCTGGAAAATCCCAGATCAAGGCCAATTTGGTGTCCAGTAAGGATCCATGTTGCTGTAACCGCACTTGGTGGGAGGGGCCAGAGATCTCTCCAGGACCTCTTTTATACAGGCACAAATCCCATGCATGACAACTTTGCCCTCATGACCTAATCACCTCTCAAAGACCCTGACTCCTAATACTATCATGTGGGGGTTAAGATTTCAACATATGAATCCTGGGGAGGGGGGAGACACAAACATTCATACCATATAGATTTTATTCCAGTGATATTTCTAACCTACAGAACTGCAATGTAATAAATTTGTGTTTTTTAAGCCACTAAATTTACATTAATTTGTTCTGGAGATAATAGGAAACTAATGCAATTGTCTACAGTCTTCCAATATTCTCTTAATCAGAAATACTCAGACATGTTAGGAGAATCTTATTATGATATCCTCTTTGACTTTGCATTTATTACATCCACAATTAAGAACAAGCAAAAGATAGACTAAAACATATTTTAGAAGACTGGGGAAGATGGTGGATTAGAAGAAGAACTTGTACAATGCTCTCAAGGAGAGGAACAAAAGCTGCAGGCAGATGCCTACCTATGCATGGCTCTTCTTGGAAAGAATATTGTAAAACTCTGTACAAGTAATGTGGGACATTCAGAATGAAGTAGAAGGGGTTACAGGGCAATTCATTTGGCAAGATCAAAGCAATCTGTGAGGAGGCACCCACACATTGGGAAGAGCAGGAGGATAAAGCTCTGGGGCTCCAGGCTTAACCCACAGGAATGTGGCCCAAGCTGTTAGGGGGCTCCTTCCACTACCACAGATCTCTGGAATGATGAAGGAGCTGCTTAGAGTCTGTGCAAAGACATTGCACTGGAAAGCAGGCACAGCAGGGTTCTGGTGTCTGCTGATCCTGGGTTTCTGCAGCTGAAACCATCCCAAGCTTTCAGGTGCATAGTGTTAGGTCTGCACAGGACTTAGCTTTGCAACAACAGCCTTTGCATCTCCCCTGCCAGACTGGGAAGGGAGCAGACAGAGTGGATGCCCCCTTGTGTTGTGCCCTCTGATTGGGAGCTGAGAGCCCCTCCCCACCCAGCATGGGATCTGAGCAAAGGAGGTACCTCAGGCATCACAGGCACTCACTGGGAAGTCTTGGGTGACTGCTTCAGTGGGACCTAGGTTGGGGAGAACTCCAGTTATCTGGAAGCTCTGGCCCACTTCCATGAACCTTAGGCCACTGGAACCAACTCCTGCCAATGCAGCTCAGCATCCACAGCCCCCTCACCACGAGAACAGCTCCATGCTTGTGGTGGTCTCCTTCCATGGTCCCCAGTTCTGGCTCTGAGGCTCTCATCCCCAGGCCCGGCTCTTCCCCTGTAGCTCCAGAGCTCCAGATGGCAGTCTGCAATACTGGCAGAACCACCTTGAGGTCTAACGCTTTGCCAGGGACACTGCAGCCTCAAGTGGCCATTACACTTGGACCTGGTTTAAGCAAATGCCCATAACACAGACACCCATGACCACTTCCTAAATAGCCTTAGCTGGCTTCCACTGTCACCTCCAGGGGCAGAGCAATTACCCACAATGCCAGCCTCTGTGGAAAGAGTCTCACCCAGTCCCCAACTTGAACTTGCAACAATGATCTGAGGAATCATCATTCCACACGAAGATCATCCAGCATTGTCATTACTTGTGACAAAGACAGGGAAAAGGGACAAAACAGAATAGCTACACTATTGGCTTTCACCATACCCACTCCTCCCCTGCTGGGTTAACATTATGGAATAGAACACAAAAGAGCCATCTGGGGACCTTCCCTTCTTCTCACTAAGTAGGAGAGTTCCCAATAATAAAGAACAGGTACCCTTCAAAACTATTAGTCCTTAGCCAAGAGAAGAGGATTCAGAAGAGAAGAAACCAGCAAAATACCCCAGAAACATGAACAAACAAAACAGTTTGATAGCTCCAAGGGATCACAATGGAGCTACAATAGTAGACCCCAATCAAAAGAAAATTGTCAAAAATGACATAAATAGAATTGAGAATATGGATGGCAAATAAGATTAATAGAATTAAAGAGAAAGTTGAATATCATCAAAAAGAATACAAAAAACAAATTCAGGAAACCAGGGGAAAAAATGAAAAGGTCACTAAAGAGCTATACAACATAAGAAAGTATATAATATAACTTAAATAAATGAAAGTCATTCAGTGAATTTCAAAACACAGAAGAAAGCTTCAACAACAGACTAGACCAAGCAGAAGAAAGACTATCAAGCTTGAAAACAAGGCTCTCCAGCTAACCCAGTCTTTCAAAGATTTGGAAAAGAGAACAAAGAAGATTAACAAATCACTTAGAGAAACATGGGAGTCTGTGAAACAAACCAACATATGAATTATAGGTATCCCTGAGAGAAGAGAACAAAGAGCAAAAAGTATAGAAAATTATTCAAGGGAATAATTGAGGAAAACTTCCCTGGTATTGCCAGAGATTCAGACATCGACATACAAGATGGTCATGGAATATCAGGAAGATTTATAGCAAATGGAATATCTTCAAGACACATAGTAATCAACCTAGACAAATTCAAAATGAAGGAGAAAATTCTACAAGCAGCAAGATGAAAGCAACAACTAACCTACAAAGAAAAACCCATGAGGCCAACTGCAGACTTCTCAGTTGAGACCTTACAGCCAGAGGAACTGGGGCCCCATCTTCAGTCTTTTTTTTTTTCTGAGACAGGGTCTCACTCTGTTGCCCAGGCTAGAGTGCCATGGCACCAGCCTAGCTGACAGCAACCTCAAACTTCTGGGCTCAAGCAATCCTTCTGCCTCAGCCTCCCGAGTAGTTGGGACTACAGGCATGTGGCACATGCCTGGCTAATTTTTTTCCTATGTATATTTTTAGTTGTCCAGCTAATTTCTTTCTATTTTTAGTAGAGACAGGGTCTTGCTCTCGCTCAGTCTGGTCTCGAACTCCTGAGCTCAAACAATCCACCCACCTTGACCTACCAGAGTGCTAGGATTACAGGAATGAGATACCACACCCAGCCTATCTTCAGTCTTTTTAAAGAGATCATCTGCCAACCTAAAATTTTGTATTCTGCAAAATTAAGTTTCATAATTGATGGAGAAATAAAGAATTTTCCAGTAAAGCAAACAATGAAGGGATTTGTCACAACCAGACCTGCCTTACAGGAAGTACTCAGAACTTCCTGTAGATCAGCACAATAGACAGCCATAAGGGTGAAATCAAGCAAACATTAAAGCTCACAGCTCATATAAAACAAGAGGAAAAATAAAGTAATAAGGAAGTACACAACATTATGAACAGAACAGCAACTAACTCAACATTAATGGTCTGAATGTTTTACTGAAAAGACATAGGGTGGCTGAATGAATGAAAAAACAAAATTCGAGTATCTGCTTTCTCCATGAAACACATCTGATCCACAAGGACTCAGACAGACTCAAGAAGAAGTGATGAAAAAAAATATTTTATGCAAACAGAAACCAAAACAGAGCAGGTGTAGCCATTCTTATATCAGATAAAATTGACTTTAAATCAACAGTAGTACAGAAAGACAAAGATGGTCATTATATAATGGTAAAGGGAGCAATTCAAATAGAAGACATAACAGTTGTAAGTATATATGAACATAACACATGAGCTCCCAGATTCATAAAGCACACTTTGCTGGATTTAAGCAAAGAGATAAATAGCAGCATCATAAATGCTAGGGACTTCACTGAAAAGTGAGACAGTTTATTGAAACAGAAAATAAATAAAGAAACACTAAATTTAAACAGGACTCTAGAACAAATCATACTTACAGACATTTACAGTACATTCTTCCCCCCAAATTATAAATTCTTCTCGGCAGCACATGGAGCATTCTCTAAGACAGATTATATCTGAGGCTACAAAACATTTCTCAATAAATTCAAAAAAATAAAATAATACCATATATCTTCTCAGACAACAGTGGACTAAAACAGAAAATCAATTTAAAGAGAAATACTCAAATCTACACAAAGTCATGGAAATAAAACAACCTGCTGCTGAATGATTCTTGGGTCAATGATGCAATAAAGATAGAAATCAAAAGATCCTTTGAACTGAAGAACAAAGGGGACAGAAGCTATCAAAATCTATGAATTCAGTAAAAGCAATCCTAATGGGAAAATTCATAGCCTGAAATGCCTACATAAAAAAGACAGAATGATCACTAATTAATAACCAAACAACTCCCTTCAAGGAACTACAAAGTGAAGAGCAAACTAATCCCAAAGCCACCAGAAAAAAAGAAATACCAAAACTCAGAACAGAACTAAACAAACTGGAAACCAAAAAAATTAAAAAAATAAAAAACAAAGGATCAACAAAACAGAAAGTTGATTCTTTGAAAAGATAAACAAAATCAGCAGACCTCTTGCTAGATTAACAAAGAATAGAAGAGAAAGGACCCAAGTAAGCTCAATCAGAAGTGAAAAAGGAGATATCATAGCTGATAAGACAGAAATACAAAATATCATCTATGAATGCTATAAAAATCTCTATGCACATAAAACTAGGAAACATAAAGGAAATGAATAAATTCCTGGAAACATATAACTACCTAACACACAGTCAGGAACAAATAGAACTGCCAAACAGATCAATAATGACAACAAGATTGAAGCAGTAATAAAAAGTTTTCCAACAACAACAACAAAAGCCCAGGAACAGATGGCTTCACAGCTAAATTTTATCAGACCTACAAAGAAGAACTGGTACCCTTACTGCCAAAATTATTCCATAACATTGAGAAGGAGGAATCCTCCCCAACTTTTCCACTAAGTCAGTATCACCTTGATACCAAAGCCAGGAAAAGACACAACAAATAGCAAAAACTGCCGACCAATATCCTTTATGAATACAGATACAAAAATCCTCAATACAATACTAGCAAATGGAATTCAACAGCACATAAAAAAATAATAACAAAATAACTCATCATGACCAAGTGGGCTTCATCCCAGGGATGCAAGGATGGTTCAATGTATGATAATCAATAAATTTGATTCACCACCTAAACAGAAGTAAAAACAAAGACCATATGATCATCTCAATAGATGCAGAAAAAACATGCAACAAAATACACTACCCTTTCAGGATAAAAACCTTCAATAAACTAGACATAGTAGAACATATCACAAAATTATAAAAACCGTAGACAACCTAGCCAAACCTGTGGGTTTGTGAGTACAAACCTGCAGCCAACCTCATACTAAAGGGAAAAGTTGAAAACATTCCCCATAGGACCTGCAACAAGATAAGGGGGGCCATTGTGAGTACTTCAATTCATCATCGTACTGGAAGTCCTAGCCAGAGCAATCAGGCAAGAGAAAGAAATAAGAAAGTACTCAAATTGGGATAGAGGAGGTCAAATTATTTCTTCTTGCTGATGATATGATCTTGTATTTAGAAAATCTCAAAGACTCCACCAAAAAAACTCCTAGAATTGATAAATAAATTTACCAAAGTCTCATGTTATAAAATCAATGTCAATGAATCAGTAGCATTTCTATATACTAACAGCAGTCAAGCTGAGAGTCCAATCAAAGACTTAATATCATTCACAATAGCTACAAAGAAAATAAAATACTTAGGAATAAACTTAACTAAGGAGGTGAAGATCTCTACAAGGACAACTACAAAACACTGATTAAAGAAGTTGTAGATGACGCAAACAAATGGAAAAACATATCATGCTTAAGGGTGGGTACAATCAACATTGTTAAAATGTCCATACTGACTAAAATGATTTACAGATTCAAAGTAATCCCCATCAAAATACCAACATCATACTTCATAGATCTAGAAAAAATAACTCTATGCTTCATTTTGAAACAAAAGGAGCCTGAGTAACCAAACCAATCTTAAGAAAAAAGAACAAATCTGGAGGCATCACATTATCAGACTTCAAATTATACTACAAGACTACAGTAACCACAAGAGCATGATATTGTCACAGAAATAAAGACATAGGGCAATGGAATAGAACAGAGAATGCAGAGAGAAAACCCTATAGCTACAGCCAACTGTTTTTTGACAAAGTGCACAACAACATACACTGAGGAAAGGATGATCTATTCAATAAATGGTTCTGGGAAAATTGGATAGATACATGCAGAAGAAGTAAATAGGACCCTTAGTGCTCACTGTATACAAAAATTAATTCAAGATAGATAAAATACTTAAATGTAAGGCACGCAACCATAAAAAGTCTAGAAGACAATGTAGGAAAAACTCTTCTAGACACTGCCCTAGGCAAAGAATTTATGACTAAGGCCCCAAAGGCAATTTCAGCAACATCAAAAATAAATAAATGGGACTTGGTTAAATTAAAAAGCTTCTGCACTGGAAAGGAAAAAAATCAACAGAGTAAATAGACAACCTACAGAATGGGAGAAAATATTTGCAAACTATACATCTATAAAGCGCTAATATCCAGAATCTGCAAAGAACTCATAGAAATAAGCAATAAAGAAACAAATAGCCCCACTAAAAAGTAGACAAAAGACATGAGCAGATGTTTTTCAAAAGAACATAGACAAATGGCCAACAAACATGAAAAAGTGCTCAAAATCACTAATCATCAGGGGAATGCAAAGTAAAACCACAATGGCATATCGCCTTACTCCTGTCAGAATAACTATTATGAAAGAATCAAAAAAACAATAGATTCTAGCATGGATGCAGAGAGAAAGGAACACTGCTACACTGTTGGTGAAGACTGCAAATTAATATCACCTCAATGAAAAATGGTGTGCCAATTCCTCGAAGAAATAAATATAGACTTACCATTCAACACAGCAATCTAACTTCTGGGAGTCTAACCAAAGGAAAAAAGTCATTTTATCAACAGGACACCTGCACTCAAATGTTTACTGCAGCACAATTCACAATTACAAAGATGTGGAATCAACCTAAATAGCCATCAGTTCATAAGTAGATTAACAAAATGTGATATATGTATACCATGGAGTACTACTCAGCCATAAAAGGAATGAATTGATGTCTTTTGCAGCTATTTGGATGGAACTGGAGACCATTATCCTAAGTAAAGTATCACAGGAGTGGAAAAAACAAACACTACATGTATTCTTTAGCAATTTGGGACTAATTGATGGGCACACATGGGCACAGAGAGAAGTAAAAGTCACTGGAAATCAAGAAAGGAGGTGAAGAGGAGGTATAAAAATCTAAGTTACAATGAATACTATTCAGGTGATGGGCACATTAATAGCCCTGACTTAAGCTTTATAAAAACTATCCATGTAATAAAAACATTTGTTATTCTCTTAATATTTTGAAACTTAAAAAAAATTAAAGGAATATAATAATTTAGACATATATTTACAATGACATTCACTTATATGTCTGTAAAAGTCATGACATATGTCTCCAAATATATCTATTTCAATGACTGGTTAATCTGTCTGTAAGTCTTTGAATTATTTGCAATTTTATACAAAGCTCCATTTATATAACAGATGAGATGCTTAGAGTGGAAACTCATCAGTGTTAGAGGGTCATGGTAAAAAAGTAATGAAAAATAAAACATACAAATAAACCAAATTAAAATGGATACTGTGTCTGTATCCCAACAGTTGTGTAGGAAATTTAAGTTCAGACATTATGGGAGTTTACTTTCCATTCCCATTTTATTAATATATAAAGATCTTAAAGGTCTGTCATAAATTTTTCAAATGTGATGAACAACAATGGTACTGCTGATAGGACTGTCATTCGGAACTCCAGGGAACAGCCCAGAGGTCTAAGATGCGTTGACCCATCTGTGGCTATGTCACCCTCTTCCTTCACCTCCATGAGTATCTGGCATATTTTTTTAATTCATTCATTTCATGAAATATTAAATCTGACTAAATATTCAAACATATTTTATAATGTATATGTTTTGTATATTATTTGTGGTAGAAATAGAGTATTGGTTAAACCACAATGTGTGCCTGTATCAAAGCATCACATGTACCCCATAAATACAGACAACTATTATGTACCCATAATAATTACAAACGAAAAATTAAAATATTTATTTTCTGTTTTTTTATTGAAAACTAGGAGTTATTGTCAAGCAGCTTCAGCTCTGTGTTTTATTTTTATTTTTTCCTAAGAATAGGGGGATGGCCGGGGAGTTGGCCAACAGAACTTAAATTAATATCTAAATAAATTATTCTACCACAACTTAAACACATAGTATTATATTAAAGAAATCAAATAAGTTTAGTAATACAAGTGTACCTTGGTGATCATCTGATATTTGCCAAGAATAATAAATTTCCCTCAGCCTTTGAAAGATCAGGTCTGTTAAAAACAAATAACAGCACAGATATGAATGGTGCATGGTACAGTATTTACTTGCAACCTGTAAAAGTTTGTGACGTAAAAATAAGATACTTAAAGTTTACTTTTCTGTCACAATAACATTATTAAAAATTTTGATGAGATATAGGTCACAAATAATAAATATTATTATATTAATAAATAAAAAAACGTATGAGTCAGGGGTTTCAGAGATAAATTCATATCATTAAATACTTTAATTGTTGTGGTAGAAACATCTAGAATGATCTCCAATTATCATGCCTCCTGGAATTCATGCCGTTGTGTCATATCCACCCCTTCATTGTGGGCTGGACTTACTCGACTCACTTTTAGAGAATATAACACCACAGAAATGATGAGAAGCCACTTCTGAAATTACATTTTAAAAAGTTTCTGGCTTTCATCTTCGGCATTCTCATTTATATGGAAAGAGAGAATAGAGAATATGCAAGAGGGAATATTCAAAGAGGTAAATGGTGAGTAATATCCCAGATTTTAATATAGAGATAAATCTTGGGCAGGATAGAAAACATATTCACATCTAGGCATATTTTAATGAAATTGCAGTTTGGGGGAAGAAAAATAGAACGTTTAAAGTTAAAAATAAAAAAAAATTGGAACAGAGACAAAAAATTGGATCAACCTAAAATGTTAGGAAAAGAGACAAAGGCAAAGTTTGGTAATTTCAAAATGAAATGATAAAAATAATTACAAGTATGTCAAGCTACTTAGCAAATAAAAGGTGATATAACTTAAATCTATTATACATGTGACTATGTGTTTCTGCATGAGTGTTTAACGTGCTTAATATAGACAAAGATCTTAGATTGGCTTAAACATTTATGAAAGTAGCAAGTCAAAACGATATTCTACTGATTAATTCTCTTGTACTTCAAAATCATAGTTTAGAATGTAATAAAATGATATTAATACAAAATATTTTACATATTAGCATAATTCTAATTTTTAAAAAGGTATAAAAAGTTGCAAAAGTAAAAAGATAAATAAAAATAAAACTTTGGAATATGTATACAGAATCCTATATAGAATGATACGAATAATAATTTGGTTTCACAGAACTTTTTAAAAGAATTATGGCCCATATAGAAGTGATACTTTTAGTAGTATAAAGAAAATATGTTTATCATAGAGCTAAGAAAAAGTTCCAAGGATATTCTTAACTCAAGCAGAAACATAATGGATAAAACCCCTAAACTACAGCTATAAACAAGTAAGTGAGCAAATCAACATACTAGTAATAGAAGCTTCTTCCTCAACCTGCAAAAAGATAATTGCCCCAAACTAACAATCCTTATCAATGCTGGCAGTATTACTTTGAAACTGATAATAAATAAACTTGCTTACTACTGTCACTCTTAGTTTTCATTTGTTAGGTTTACCCAAAGTAATTAGTATTACATAAAAGTAGGAAATATGAGAGCATAGTATAAGAAATATTAGTTCCTATCAGCAAATGCAATTAGAAGACATACTGGGAGGAAATATTCCCTGAAAATCACCAACTGAAAAAAAAACAAAATACTATAACCTAAGTAAGAAATGTTAAGGGACTCTTACAAAGGCAACTACAGTTCTCTCACATAAGAGATGATCATGTGTGGGGGGGTGAAGAGTCAAATAGAAAGAAAGAGAGGGAGAGAGAGAGGGAACACTCACAAATGAGTCTGAGATAATGAATTCAAGAATGTCTACGAAAGAGACACATTATGAGAGAAAAACTACATAGAAAAGAAAAATGAGAGAGCAAAAGAAGGCAGGGGGAGCAGGAGAGGTACTAGTAGAGAAAAAGATAGGAAAATTTCATGGTTGGATGGAGAAATACAAAAATAAGAGTAGATATATTCAGTTGATGGGAAAAAGCAAGTGTTACATTTTCTTCCCAACAGGATTTTAAATTTTACAAATTTTATAATCTATATGCATCAATTATACAATTTCAAACAATGAAGAAAAGCTTTGAAACAAAAAAACAAAGTTGTAAATTTTTTCTAATGCATCAAAGAATAGTTGTTTAAAATTAAAAAAAATGGCATGATTTCAAAGACACAATTAGCAGGATTTATATTTGCATATCATGACAGGAAATTAAAAGACTATAGAAATTTATAGGTTTCAGTGTTTACTTAGGTAAACATTCTGAGTTTGCAAGGTTTTAACCTAGTTTCATGGTTAACTTACATGAAGAGGCAGAGGTGGCAATAAGTTTGCTCAGGTGGGCGTTCTCACCCAGAGCTGAAGACATTATTAGGCATAAGTACCTACACACAGCTTCTCATTTGGAGCATCAGTTCAAGTTAATTTGGTTTACGCCTATGCTTTAGAGAAATGGCAATCTTCAAATAGAGAGCAGATGCACTGCAATAAGTTCTTTACTGTAATTTAATACTTTCTAGGAGGATTTGATTCCCCATTTGGTTCATCGACCGGTTCTGTTTATCAAGATGTCTGCAAGATTTTTGTAAACAAGTTACAACCACCCTCACCAAATGAACTTTCAAGGAGACATTTACAGGAGTATTTATAGGTACATAAATACTGTGAAGGACACAAATCGTATCTTCCTCACAACTTCATATTTCAGACTCATAAAATGATCTCACGATGATATACCTATTAATAGAACTACTTATAAACTTTATGGAATAATTCTAAACTTCAAAAAATATAGAAATCCAAGGTTATCATTGAACAGAACTATTCAATATTCAATTTGAGATAGGAGGAATATTATCAACTATTATATTTCAAAGCATTCAAAACGTTTGATGTCTAAGAATATCACCTGGATGAGAAAGCCCTGGATTGGGGGCGTTTGGACTTGTCTTCCTCTGTACCTCTTTCTTTGCTATACATTTGCAGGTTCATTTAGCCTGTGTTGCACATTATTTAAAGTAGTTGTGAGTAGATCCAATTTCTGCCATCATAAGAAAGTGATTATTTATGAAATACCATAACAGCTTTTGACAGAGCAAGAAAATAAAATTAGACAATTATGACCTTTGAATGAATTTTAAAGTTAAAGAAGAGAAGAAAAAAAAAAAAAAGGAAGAACAACGTCCAGTGGAAGTCATTCTAGAAATGTTATATTTGAAATACCTCATAGCGAATTTGCAAGCGCAGGCAGGTAAAATCCAACTCAGTACGGATACCTGCTTGGAGTTGATGATTTAAAGTCAGCATATATTTGATATTTTCTACTTTCTTTAGTAGCTTCAAAGTAACTTAATACAATATACTGATATATTTTAGGGCCACTATAAGGATGATTTAGCTAGTATTTTATATTTGGCAAATAAAAGAAACTACTAATTAAAAAAAGACTGAAAATAGGCCCATCTTATATTATAAAGAGATTTTTGCCATTTAAAATTCAAGGCCCATGGCAGAGAAAATGAAAGTTAAGTTTCTCTATTCTGAACATTTTCTGACAGCCTAGAAAATCATATTTCATTACATTTAGTTGGGGAGAGACAAGCATTTTTTATAATGCAACTCCTCAGATCTTATTCTACTACAAAAATATTTTTTAACCTGCACCTCTGGGCTCCAAGTTCCTTGACATGTGGCTCTTCTGCAAATGCCTCTCCTGAAAATGAATAATCCTCTTTTTCATTTCAGTTCCCTCAGAATAATTGTTATAGGGGAGAGAGGGAGAGAAGATGTCACAAGGGCACTGAGTGTACAAGAAACTTAATGATGAACCACAGTAGTGGGAGGAGAATGGAGTTGGAACTAAAATAAGACACTAGGGGCAATTTTTTCCACTGCACTTTGCCTGGGGAAAATCTTGTTAATTTTTCCTGTGACAAAGCAAAAAATTAACAGTGAGTTTTACATAGGGATACACATATTTTACCATGTATAATATATTATTAAAAGCAAAACAAAGCCCTTATCCATTATAAAATGTGAGGAAGAGAAATTTGAAACCCTCTCCTTAAGAAACATTATTTTTTGTGCATTGAGTCCACCTGGAGAAATAGAAGAAAAATAGCAGCATCGCTAAATTCTAAAGGTGAAAGTAAGCATAGAGTTGCTGTTGTGAAGATAATAAACAAAATACATAATAACATATATGATATGATTACAGTTGAGAGAAAGTGAAACTATTGAACTCTAATTCGTATCTCCATTTTTTAATCAAAGTAAGAAAAGTTATATTCTACATGTAAAAGAATAAATACAACATAGATCGCAGCATCACAGCTTGTGGCAGCCTCCTGCGTATCTGTTTGTGAGTGGCTG
Organism: Lepilemur ruficaudatus; assembly: GCA_963574885.1. NCBI lineage: Eukaryota > Metazoa > Chordata > Mammalia > Primates > Lepilemuridae > Lepilemur > Lepilemur ruficaudatus. Next base: position 75,303 of record CAUYRT010061370.1, read on the forward strand.
TGTGGGGTGCGCTTCTCTTCAAATGAACAGGTACGGGTGCGTGTGGATGGGTATGCCGTGAATGGGAAGGGCCTGTGCATAAACTTTCTAGTTAATACATTTGTTGACTTTAACATTCCTGTTCACAATTGTCCTAATCTGCCATGCATAAAATGTCACCTTTCTCATCTCAAGGTAACTGATATGGAAGATCTATGGGTTCTGAGATCCGTGATGGCACTATGTACTGCCGTTCCCTTTTCACCAGGATAAACAGAACTAGTAAGTCATGACTATAGACATTGATCTGAGGATCCTCTGCTCTCAGCAGTCTCATTTCTGCCTGGCAGCAGTAACGTTTAAAATGCTTAGAACAGTGAGTTGCTAAAATAAGAGTTTAATTCACAAGTATCATCTCTCAGGATCCCACTAGGATCCCTTTCTAGTTCTTATTTCAAGGTGCCATTTTAGTAATTATTGTCTATTTATAATATTACTATATCACTGTAATTGATATGTGATGAATAGATAGGTTTGCTAAGCAATCATATTTCCATGTGGATGTAAAGATTAATATATTCCTTGAAATTAAATAAAATTTTAGCATTTAATATTAATCAGTGATGATTGTTTTTGAACAAGGTAATTTAAGCACACCCTTGCTCTCCATATCTGTCCTGAAGGATTGACAGATAACATCTGAAGGGTTTTCTTTTTCCTTACTTTTTTTGGTTTGCTTTGTTGGGGGAGATGCATCTTTGCTTGCTCTTTTTCACATTTGGGGGTTGGAAAAATATCTATCTTTGTATTTCCAAAGGTGTTCATAAATGCTCATCTTCACCAACATCAACGCGATACCATAATACAAGCAATAATAGGGTCTAAAATTCCTTCAAATTATGGAAACTGTCAGCCAGTGTTCCCTGAAGTGACTCAGGTGTAGACTTGAAAATTACCTTTCTATTATTTCCTTTCCCACCACTATCTTGGTAATTGTTACCTGGTAAGCTCTGAGTCTCAAGAACTTTCAGAAAATTAAAAAAAAAAAACAAAAACAAAGGACAAACAAAAAACTGTTTCCATCATTATGCAAAATGCTAAGTAATGCAGAACATATCTGGATATTGTTAAGAATTTCTGTTGAAAAAGAAGAGTAGGTTTGTCATACCCTTTGATTGGTCTTGACCTCTTGGTGTCCTGATATCAATCCCAATAAAATAAAAAAAAGTACCTAAGTATGTCATATTCCAGAAAAAGATAGGCATTCAAAAATCTGAGAGACACTATAACAGAAACTGTAAGCTAGAGGAACTAATTTATGATTTCTAAAAAATCACGAAGAATGGAAAAAGGAAAACAAAATAGGAAATGAAAAAAACAAGTTTTTCTCAAAGAACTAAAAATAGACTAACACCATTCGATCCAGCAATAGCATTATTAGGCATCTACTCAAAGGAGCATAAGACATTCTATAATAAAGACATCTGCACCCAAATGTTTATGGCAGTGCAATTCACTATTGCTAGGTTGTGGAAACAACCCAAGTCCCATCAATTCATGACTGGATTATTAAAATTTGGTATATGTTTACAATGGAATATTACTCAATTTTAAGAAACGACAGTGAGCTAGCACCGCTTATATTATCCTGGATTAAGCTTAGGTCCATTATTCAAAGTGAGGTGACACAAGACCCTAAGAATGGGCCCCACTTGTACTCACCATCAAATTGGTATTGACTGATTAACATTATGGTGCTCAAATGGTGGTGGTGTTCATTAGGGATTTGGGGGGTAGGGGGTAGATCCACATCTGAGAGATGTGGTGAGCACTGTGGAGGGGAGAGGCATGCTTGAAATGTATTTGGGGATGGGAATTAAGGGTATCAATAGGGGGTAGGAAATCCTCTAAAACTGATTTATGTGAATAGCTATACAACTTGGTAAATTTACTAACAACCATTTAATTGTACACTTAAAATGGAGTAAAGACATGATGTGTAAATTACACTTCAATAAAGAAAAAAAAAGTACTGGAATTTATAGGTGTGAGCCACCACACCTGGCCTATCAGTGAATATTAATTATGTAATAGTATTAATAACACCCAGTATTTCTTAGCACTTACTCTGTGCCAAGCCCTGTCCTACGTGCCTTACTTGAGTCATCTAATGTCATCTTCACAATAATCTAATGAGGCAGGTATTACACTATGTGGCGGTCATGGAAAAACGCCCATAGCATTGTGATAAGGAGAAAAGCAGACTGCAGAGCAGTCATAGAGAATGATCTCATTTTTGTAAAAGAAAAACAGTCAGTGTATCTGCATATCCACATACACTTGCACATACATTTTAAAAACAGAAAAGATACACAACTCATGAGCAATGGTCACAGCTGGGCCATCGAAATGGGGAGGAGGCGGGGTGACATCTGCATACTGGGCTCATTTTTTGAAGCAAATATGTAATCAAATATGCATTTACTATAGATAAGTATACATATGTATTTAAATATCTGATATATAATTTGATGGTTATTATATAATTTAATAGACATCACTTAAATATACGTTTAAATAAAAATAAACTTGAGGGAAGAAAAAGAAGGTAATCTGGAAAAAGAAATACAAATCACAGGGAAACTGTTCAATAAGAATAATGGGGGCCAGGCGCGGTGGCTCACACCTATAATCCTAGTAGTCCGGGAGGCCGAGGCGGGAGGATCGCTCAAGATCAGGAATTCTAAACCAGCCGAAGAAAGAGTGAGACTCCGTCTTTACTGAAAATAGAAAGAAATTAAAGGGCCAACCAAAAATATATAGAAAAAATTAGCCGGGCATGGTGGCACATGCCTGTTCCCAGCTACTCGGAAAGCTGAGGCAGGAGGATCGCTTGAGCCCAGGAGTTTGAGGTTGCCGTGAGCTAGGCTGACGCCACGGCACTCTAGCCAGGGCAACAGAGTGAGACTCTGTCTCAATAAAAAAAAAAAAAAGAAGAAGAATGGGGAGTGACTTCACTGCCAAGTGTTAAAAACAATTAAATCTACAATTAGTAAAACTATTTGGTACTCATATAAGATTCGGCCAGTCGACAAGACTGGAAACCTCAGAAACAGACACACACACACACACACACACACACACATGAATTTAACATATGACAAAAGGAGCTTTTAAAAGAGGTAAATAAATGAAAAATGATACAACTGGCTAATCGTTTGGGGAGGATCCGTTGCCAATTATGTGATGATTATTATAGATTTAATTTAGTGACTGGGTACCTACTCTGTTCCAAGCACTGTATGTGGGTTTTCAGTTAATCTTTGAACAGACAGGAAGAACGAAGCAGAGAGTCAGGTTAGCGAACTCGCCCACGGTTAGGCAGAGTTAGTGGCGGAGAAGCCAGCAGTCAGAACCCAGGACTAGCCTCTATGTCCTACTGTCTCTTTAGGCAAGTCATGCTGGGCCTCAGTTTCCCCATCTGCCAAAGGAAAGGGCTTGACTTGACAACCTCAAGAGTCAGGTCCAGCTTGGACACTGTCTGTCCCCTCCAGCCAGATGTGAGTCCCCTCAACGCCGGGCAGGTGGGACTTACCATTGACAGGATGACCAGGGCGGGGAAGAAGCCCATCACGACGTAGCAGAGCAGCTCCACAAGTTTGTACCTGGCAGGAAGACAACGACCTCGGCCTTAGGACACGCCTCCCCGTGAGGAGACAGCGCACAGCTCCCTGTTTCTGGGGAGGAGGGGACCACCTGACCAGAACAGTGAGAAGAAGGCTCTTTCTCTGCCCAGCACTCTTTGGCTGATATTTTATCCAGCCACATCCAACAGGTTCTGGCAGTTGCGTGACCTCAGACTTCCCCTCTCTGAGACTTAGTTTCCACATCTGTAAAATGGCTTGCCCGGGGCATATATTACCATTCAATCCCAGCATTTTTCCCCACAGGGCCCAAGCAGCCATTCTCAATCGAGCTGAGTTGCTGCATCACCTGAAACCTATTTGCTGCCCCGGATTAAATGACCTCCAGAGGCCCCTGGGCCCTGAGGCTACAACAATCTGTTATTCCCTTTTGTCTCTACAGTTTCTTTCCCTACTTAACTATTCCCAGCCCTTGGCAGGGAAGTCACTTGACAGGATGGGGGCACAGGACATGTGGCTTTCTCAGAGCCTTTCCCCACTATCTGCTAACACAGTTTAGGGAAGGCAGGTGACATGCAACCCAGCTCAACAGTTTAGGAAGCTATGATGTCTTTTTGACAAAGTCTTCAGGTTGACCCTATGGGCTGTGGGGCCTGGTGGCTACCCCGGGCCTGAACGCTGGAATGCCTGCCAGAGCCGTGCCCGCGTGCTTGTGGGGTCAGCCTCGGTTCTCGCCTGCGCAGGGGTGTGGAGGAGGTCCTGCTGGAGCACCAAGGGGAACCTCGCCCACCGGAGACCCCCAAGCCGGGCTTACCGCTCGTGGAAGAAGAAGACATAGACGGTGCCGACAGAGGCCATGATCCAGACCAGCCAACGCATGTGGGAGGCCCAGGGGCCCAGCTCCCGGAGGTTCAGCCTGGGAGAGAGAGCCAAGGGCACAGACTGAGGGGCCCTGCCAGGACCTAGCCCCCAAGGGCCAGCCTGTCACAGGAAACTGACCCCAGAGAAGCCCACAGGTGGGACATGGGCTCTCACAGGAAGGCTTGCAGAGAGGCAGAAAGAACACTAGACAAATTAAAACAGCAAGTGATTATTAGAGGGAAATTAGTAAAACTGATAATGCCCAAGAACAAAGGGGAAGAGCTCCTCAAACTCGCAGGAGAATGCGTGAGTAAGGCCTGTCTGGACAGCAATCTGGCAGAATCTATCAAACTTTGAAGTGCATGTTCCCAGTCATTCCAGCAGCTAGACAAAGAAAAGCTGCTTTGTGCGCGCATAAACTCACACACGGACGTTCATCCAGCGTTGGTCCCAGCAGGAAAAGTCTGAAAAACACCCAAATAGCTACCAAAATGGGAGGGAGACTAAAGATGGTATCCACCTGTGTTGGTTATCAATTCATTGCCGTTCAGCTCCAATTTGACCCTTTTTGCCTGTTCTGTGATAATGTAGCTGGGCCTTATGAATGGGCTTCCTTTGCAGCAGGCACAACATTAGGTCTTGGCAGTAGGGAGCGCTGGAGAGACTTTGCAGGAAAAAAGGCTCTTCTTTTCAGATTCCCGTGGTTCTTACACCAGCATCCTGAAAAACGTGCTTCTTTCTCCCCTGCTCAGCCGGGTGGTTTCTGCAGTGTTAGTGCCAGCAGGGTGCAGCTTTCTCCAGCATGTGGCCTCAGTGTGTTTTCCCCAGCTGTTGACTCAGGTAAAAGCAGCATAGCCAGAGACCTGTGCCCCAGCCCAGGCAGCTGCTCCCAGCACCCCTCTTCAGCCCCACATGCACACTTGGGGTTTCCACGGGGCTTCCTGTCCCCCAAGCTGATTGTCTGGCTGCCTAGAGCTGCCCTGACTGAACTGCACAGAGATATTCTAGGTCCCCACAGAGGAGACCTCCCCACCTCGGTCCCAGCAGCACCCGCGGCAGCCTCCCCAAGCACGCAGCACGTGCCCGGGATCAGCACCCCCTGTGCATGGCCTCCCTGGCACCCTGGAGGGAAGATTTCTGGCATGTCACACAAGCGGGCTCGTCATTGACCTCTGCCATCCAGCATGCCAAGGCCGTGCCCTTTCAGATGAAGTGGAATCTCAGCCCTGGGCGGAGGGCGGGGGGCTCTCCCTTGGGCACCTGAGCTCACCTTCGGCCCTAGGGGTAGGAGTTGTCCCGTATAGCTACTGCTACTGTGTTCTTTAGAATTGTCTTGAACTCTCACTCGTCAATTCTCCATCACTCCAATCCTCTGTTAATAATTTTCTATACAAGCACACCTCGCTTTACTGCGCTTCACTGTATTGTGCTTTGCAGATATTGCATTTTTTTTAACAAATTAAAGGCGGTGGCAGCCGCATGGAGCAAGTCTATGGATGCCATTTTTCCAACAGCACGTGCTCACTTTGTGTCTCTGTGTCACATTTCGGTAATTCTCTCACAATATTTCAAACTTTTTCATTATTATTATTGCTGTTATGGTGACCTGTGATCAGTGATCTTCATCATTGCTATTATAATTGTTCTGAGGAGCCACAAACCACACCATATAAGACGGCAAACCATAACCGTGTGTGTGCTGGCTGCTCCACGGCTGCCGTTCCCCGTCTCTCCCTCTCCTCAGCCCTCCCTATCCCCTGAGACACACACAGCAATATTGAAATCAGGCCAATTAATAACCCTACAATATGGTCTCTGAAGTGTGGGAGTGAAAGGGAGAATTGCACATCTCTCACTTTAAGTCAAAAACTAGAAATGATTAAGCTAGTGCGAAAGGCACGTCAAAAGCTGAGATAGGCTGAAAGCTGGCCTCTTGCACAAAACAGCCAAGTTGTGAATGCAAAGGCAAAGTTCCTTTTTATTTTCTTTTTTTTTTTGGAAATAGAGTTTTGCTCTGTTGCCTGGGCTAGAGTGCCATGGCATCAACCTAGCTCACAGCAACCTCAAACTCCTGGGCTCAAGTGATCCTCCTGGTTCAACTTCCCGAGTAGCTGGGACTATAGGTGCCTTCCACCCTGCCCAGTTAATTTTTTTATTTTTTGTTGCCCAGGCTGGTCTTGAACTCCTGGTCTCAAGTGATTCTCCCGCCTTGGCCTCCCAAAGGGCTGGGATTACAGGCATGAGCCACCACGCCCAACCACAGCAGTTTAAAAAATATAAGGACAATCTGTTTGTATCAACATGGATAGATCTGCAAAATACATTGCTAGGTGTTGGGGGGGACATGAATCAGGAATAACAGCACTGTATTATTTGTACCCATAAAGAGATACGTGTAAATACATAGAAAAAGATCTGAACCCCTTCCCCTTTGTCTGGAAAGGGACAGTTAATGGTGGTCATGGTTGGGAAATGGGGTCCTTTAAACTTTTTCTGGAATGAATTTCTTGAATGAGAATGTCTTATGTAAAACCTCTGCCTAAAAAAAAAAAGTGACCTGCTAAGAGTCCAGCTGTCACTAAAAAGAAGTTAAGTAATACTGAAAAGTTTAAAGGTAGAAAAAGTAATAACCCATCTCATTACCCAAAATAATCATCAGTGAACATCATTCCATATTTCCTTCCAAGCAGATCAAAAAACAGGGAAGACGGGCATAAAATGGGTCAGAGGGCAAGGATAGAGGGATGGATGGGACAGGATGGGATGAAGGGTAGGCAGAAACAAATTATGCATACCATTTTTAATTAAAAGTATGACATTAATTTTAACTTGACTTTAACAGAAGAAAATGATCTCCCAAATTTTTTCTGCTGACCTTCAAATGTTTCTTCCCTGTAAAATTCACTCTGACTCTAAAGTTAAGAAGATAAATTATGTAAAACATAAGGAGGCTGGATATTTTTAATGACATGTTTCCACTGTCAACGCTATCCATTGACTCCCTGCTGTGACGCTATCCATCGATGCCAGCCACCTGATTTGCCTGAGATACTACTGGTTTTACATTCCCAAAGTCCGTAATAGTCATATTCTGTTCTATTAATACAACCACAAATCACACAACTCTTTAACATTGGTTCATTTTGTTAATGGAATCAATATTCACTACCATTCTTAAGTTCTTTTTTTTTTTTTTTTGGAATCTTTTAATTGGCTAGATTTTGTTGTCAAACTAGTTTTTTTCAAAATTCTTCATGGCTACCATATCCTCGGACTTCTTTCATTCACGAGAATGGTTGTCTATTGTTCTTACGCATGCGCAATAACCACGCCACATAGTTTATTCTGAGTCCAATCGTGGAAACATGTAGAATGTCTCCACTGTGTGTCAGCATTAAATGGCGCTATGGCCAAGTCCTGAGGCCAACCTGATTTTTTCCCCTTTGTAAGGGATTTGTTCTTTTCAGGCTCAATGCCTGAAGAATTTGTCCGTCTGTCTTTCATTTCTATCAGCTTCTCTCTGATTGCTTTACTTTCCAGCTTTTTAAGAACATATGTATTCTCTCAAGCCCTCCCCCTATGCTGGTATTTGGTTTTCAGTAATTTCGATGCCATTCATTGCTAAGTTGAATTATTAATTCATTCCATCATGTCGCGGCTTTGTTCTTCAATGTGTTTTTTTTTTTAAGTCACCGTTCTCATTCCAGTCGGTTGTTTTGTCATCTCCTCTTTGTGCTCTTGTTTCATGATATTCGTTTTCTTGTTAATGGGCTTGAAGTCACTGCAGGCGGCAGGGCCAGCAGTGAGAAGAAAAGCGGGACCTGCCCCTGTCTGCCACCATCGCTGGCCTCAGTGACAGGGGAGGAGGATGTAAGTGACCAGTGGAAGAAGCTGGGAACTGCAAAAGTGTTTGTCCCAAGACCCAAAGAAGCTGAAGGAGGCGATCCCAGGCCACCGAGGAGCCCACAGCTAAAGGACAAGGGGTGTAAGCAACAGTCCCCGGCACTGCACAGCCTCGAGCACTGCTTTGCCTCCACCTTCCCGGCCCGGACCACACAGACAAGGGAACTCGGAGAACCGCGGCTCCGGCTTAGTGAAGCCAACACCGTCCAAAGCCACCACGGCGGAGCTGCTCAGCCCGCGACCCGGAGCTGACCCACTGCTCCCCTCATCTCACACTTCTCCCAAGGAGCCTTCTCCAGCGTCCCCCAGTCACAGAGCAAGATCAGGACGCCCTGTGCAGGTGCAGCCACGGGCGGAACCCCCAGGAGGGCTGGGACAGGGGGTAAGGTGGGTGAGGATGCACCCAAGGCTGCTCCACTTGGCTCCAGAACTTTCTGACTCTTTCTGAAATCCTGGCACGGACCCATGTCTCCTTCCTGGTCCAGCAGCCGGTAGTGATTTTTCTTTCGCCGTCCTCAATATTTAGAAGTCCAATTTGCTTATTTTCTTGAGCATCAGGAAGGAAGATTCTGTGCCACGCTTGATTCTGCCACTTCTTCCTTCCGCTCATGACACAGTCCTGCCTCATCCATCACGCGAAGACGTATGTGTGGACATCGCGCCCTGACCTTGATTCTCCTCGCTATGGCTAGAGGGCAGTTACCACTGTCTCCATTTTACAGGTTGGGACACTGAGGCTCCGAGAGACTCTGTAATGTGCCCAAGGGCACGTGGCTAGGACGAAACTGATCCGGGACCAGAATTTGGTGCTGTCTGACTGTACAATCCTTTCTCTTTCTATAATACGACACCAGAGCCTTCCAATCTTCTTCTAGTCATCCGATACCCTTTCCTTAAATGAAGAGTTTAGGCAGGAATTTTATATCTTAGCCCAATCTGTAAAAAACAAGAAACCAAGTGGGGTTTCTCCGATTGAGGAAGGGATGGGGAAGCCCAGAGTCATTCATGTCCCCAGCCCCTCCAAGGTCCTCTGGGGACCTCTAGGGCTCTGCAGAAAATGGCTTGAAAACCAGAGCGATACAAGGAACAATATCCACCAAGTAATTCGACACCACCTGGTCCGTGTCCCCTCTCACCGCACACCCAGGTGTCTACCGGAACATCGGTCACCATCCAAGCTCCTCTGTCCCTCTCACCCTGCACATCCATCCTGTCCCTGAGTCCTGCAGATTCATTCCCCTGGCAGGTCTCAGGCCAGGGCACATGACACTTGTGCCCTCCTCCGTGGCACTTGCCACGACTGTGTGAGCACTGGGTCCACCAATGTCTGTGTCCCCCGTGAGAGCATAAGTTCCACAGGAGAGGGAGCCGGTGCTTTTGTTTGCAGCGCTACCCTCAGATGACAGCACAGGGGGGCCCCGTACGGAGTGGTGCTCAGTGAACCACAGCCAGGGGCTGAGAGCAGACACTCAGGTATCACATCAGCACGGGGAGGACAGTCAGAGGGTTGTACTAGAAATCTACGGCAGGGATAGCTGCCACCCGAGCACAAAACTTAGCTTGACTCTTCTCAGCAACAAGCAAAAAGACACCAGGCGGTGCCCAGAGACAGCTCAGGGCCAACAAGAAGCCACCACATGGACTGAGCTCCCTCCGTGACTTCTCTTGCCTTTTGCTCTTGCACCCTCAAGTGGCCTCCCATCAGCCACTGGCTTCCAGGGTAGCAGCAGGTCCCGCCGTCTCTAAGCCCAGCTGTGCACCGGGCTCATCCAGCGATCTCTCCGGCAGACCACAGCAGGGCTGCCCACTCCCAGCAGTTGCCAATGTCCCAGGGAAAACCAGCCCGGAAACTCCGGCTTCCCCCCTTTCCTCCTCTTTCCCCCTCAGACTTTCCCGCTGAACATCTTTTTAATCCATTCAACCCGTCCATGGCAGCTGTGACGATCCAGGCCACCACCATGCATCCCTAGGCACTGCACAGCCTCTCTGCTCCAAGTCAGCCCCTCATCAGTCCAAAAACTAAAACACATCAATGCCCTGACTGAAACCCTTCCAGCCACTCCTAAGCAGAGACGCAACAAAAATGTGTACTTCTGTACCTGCATACAGGTACAAAGGTGTGCAGAGGGCCATTCCCCACAGCCACCACGCCCTGGAAACTCTGCAAACATCTCCCGACAGGAGAATGGCACAGTCACTCCCAATGCTGCACCACGAGGAGGATGAACAGACAGCTGCACAGGAATCACCAGACGTAAGGATGCAGAAGAGAAGCAAAATGCAATTGAGCCTTGATTCCGTTAACATAAAGTGCAGCATCCGGCAAAACTATTAATAGAATATGACCATGGAAGTCAGGACTGCAGCCACCCTTGGGGGGTAGTGGCTGGAGAGGGGCTATGAGACTTCTGGTGACTAATCATGTTCTGTTTCTTCCCCTGGGTGCTGGCTGCAGTTTAGAAATTCATCAACATACACACGTATGACTGTGCACATTCTCCTTGTAAATTACACATCAATAAAATGTTTTTAAAAAGCAATAGCCTTCATATATACAAACAAAACCCATTTATCAGGGGATATAATAAAAGAGCATACTCCTTTCATGACGGCCGAAGATAGAGATCACCCTGGCAAAAATGTAACAACAAATCTTTCTGTGGCTCCCACGCCTCAGAAGCCAATGTGCAGATGCTGGGAGTGACACACCTCCTCCAGGCAGCCCTCCTGCAGCTCCCCTGCAGCCAAGCGCCTCCTCTGAGCTGGCATCACCGCGTGTGCACAGGCCTGTCTCACTGTGCTATCAATGACCTATCACTTGCTAGAGTGGAAACCGGAACAAATCTCGGCGGAGGGGGATTGGACAACACTTAGCCAGATTACTAGCACCCACCCCCTGTGATCCAGAAAGTCCAATTCTAGGAATTTATCCCACAAAGACCAGGCTCGACCGTGTGAAGCTGCTGTTCCTGCAGGACAAAACAGGACGGCTATTGGCCAGTTCACAGGATTCTAGCCAACACACACAAGCACCTGTGCAAGATGAATAATATACAAAGAGACTCACTGCAGTGTCATTTGTCATAGCCAAGGAACAGAGTGTCTCAATGTCATGGAGATCCATGACTAGGGGAATATTATGCAGCTATTAAAAAAGAATGGGGAAAGGCCAGGCGCGGTGGCTCACGCCTGTAATCCTAGCACTCTGGGAGGTTGAGGCGGGTGGATGGCTCAAGGTCAGGAGTTTGAAACCAGCCTGAGCAAGAGCGAGACCCCATCTCTACTAAAAATAGAAAGAAACTAATTAGCCAACTAAAAATACATAGAAAAACAAATTAGCCGGGCATGGTGGCGCATGCCTGTAGTCCCAGCTACTCTGGAGGCTGAGGCAGGAGAATTGCCTGAGCCCAGGAGTTTGAGGTTGCTGTGAGCTAGGCTGACGCCACGGCACTCTACAGCCCAGGCAACAGAGTGAGACTCTGTCACAAAAAAATAAAATAAAATAAAATAAAAAGAATGGGGAAATCTTCAAAGGACTAATATGGAAAGATGTCCCCATCTACAGTACTAAGAGAACAAAACCAAACTGCAGAACAGTTTGTATAGTATCCTTCCTTCTGTATTAGAAGCGGGAGGGAAGAAGTACAAATACATACTTGTAAATATAAAACGTAGATATATATGTATTATACATATGTACACATGTGCACATACACATACATATTTGTCTTTTACACGTAAAATAGCTCTAGAAGGATATGCAAGAAACTACTGATAAGCAGTTGCTTCCAGCAAAGAGAATGAGGCAGAGGGGGTCTTTTTGCAGATACTCTTCTGTGCCAAGTCAACATATCACTGAGCCAAATATAAAGAAAAATTCGATGAAAGAAGAGAAAGAAAGCCACACCTCTGCTGGGCGGCGGGAGGTACTCACCAGGGTGCGTAGGAGGCCGCTATGAAGAAGTAGATGACCATCCGGTCGAACATGTGCAGGCAGTGCTCCACCATCCTAGGGCGGGCAGAGGGGTGGCGGTCACTGCCCCTGGGACGCAGGGAAGGGTGGTGCACCCAGAGCCGTGCCCCGGGAGGGGAGGGAGCTGGGCTCCAGCTGACTTGCCTCTACCCGGTCAGGACCCCCGGGCCTCTGTCTCCCGGTGTGTGAGTGACCAGAGCAGTGGTTTTCAAACCACACTCCTCGTCAGCCTAGGGTCCATATGGAGACGCGCACACCGGTCCACCCAGGGACTGGCACCCCCAGAGAGGAAGAATCTAAAGTCCCCTCCCCTCCTCTAACCAGAGCAATGCTCCATTTCTGTTTCATATACTGGGCTTTTCCAAAAGTTTCAAATGAAGAAAGAATTCAGTGGCTTACAAAAGGGGCAAAGAACTACTAAACGGCGCCCCCTGAAGACTCTCTGGGTTCCGACATCCTATGTCAGAAGAGCTTAGTGGTTTGGATCCAAGCTCTGGAACCAGAAGGCCCGGGTTCGAAATCCCAGCTCCCAGCCACTGTGCTTTAGGCTACTTTGTCACACAGCAATAGGCAACTAATACAAACTATGATTCTGACTAGCAAACTGCAGCCATGAACACACTTGCCCGGTGATTCTATGTGTGGTCCGGCTGCATGTCCTCCTAAAATCAAAACAATAACATCAGCTCCCACATGCAGGGCACTTCGGGACTACACAACCTCCAACAAGCAACTCGCCCTCTCTGGGTCTCAGCTTCCTCCCTACTCAACAGGGAGGACACAGCCACCTGGTCACAGCCACTGTGAGGATTCAGTGAGTTAATACTCAGCACAGCACGGAACAAGAAGTGCTCAATAAATATGAGCTGGTTTTATTACGACCTCACCCTGAATAGTGGAAGTAGCCCTTGATACAGAATGGCATTCTGCCCCCTGGCATTCACCCTTGCACAGTCCCTGCCCATGACAAATGGGACAAACTCAGGGAACCAACAGGATATTGCCTAAGTGGGTTCTGTGGTTAGACCATAAAAGATATTACAGCTTCTGTCTGTTCTCTTGGGTCACAAACTCTGGGGGAAACAAGCCCCCAGGTGGCTGTAGAGAGGTCCCTGTGGGGAAGAACTGAGTGTCCCCAAACCCCCAGCACTAGCTTGCCAGCCCTGTAAGGGAGCCGCCTTGGAAGTGGACGCTCCAGCAGATGGACACTCCGAGCCTGCAGATGACAACAGCCCACATCTGACATCGGGAGAGGCTCTGAACAGAGCCATGCAGCTAAGTGCCCCAAGCCCTGATCCTCTGAGGCTTTGAGACATAATAAATGTTTCTTGCTATATTAAGCCACTGTGCTTTAGGCTACTTTGTCACACAACAACTAATACAGCTAGCTATAGGCAACTAATAAAAACTATGATTCTGACTAGCAAACGGTAGCCATGAACACACTTGCCTGGTGATCCTATGTATGGCCCAGCTGCATGTCCTCCTAGAATCAAAACAGCAACTACAGCGCCCACATGCAGGGCATGCACTGTCATCAGAGCACTGTTCTAAGCTCTTCATGAGCATTAACTCTTTGATCCTACCAATCACGCAGGCACCATTATTTTCAACCATCGTGTCACAGGCGGGGACACTAAGGCTCAGCACAGTCACACCACTGGGCCCTAAAACCAATGACTGGTGTCTCTATAAGAGAAAAGAGAGGGAGATTTGGACACAGAGACACACAGCAAGGAAGCTCCACGTGAAGACAGA
>CAUYRT010061371.1:0-54657 GCA_963574885.1 Lepilemur ruficaudatus
CCCAGGCTAGAGTGAGTGCCATGGCATCAGCCTAGCTCACAGCAACCTCAAACTCCTGGGCTGAAGCGATCCTTCTGCCTCAGCCTCCCGAGTAGCTGGGACTACAGGCGTGCACCACCATGCCCGGCTAATTTTTTTTTCTATATATATTTAGTTAGCCAATTAATTTCTTTCTATTATTAGTAGAGACGGGGTCTCGCTCTTGCTCAGGCTGGTTTCGAACTCCTGACCTTGAGCAATCCGCCCGCCTCGGCCTCCCAGAGTGCTAGGATTACAAGCGTGAGCCACCGCGCCCGGCAGAACAAATCCCTTTTTTAAAAAGGATTCGTTCTGTAAAATTTGGATTCAGTCAAGAGGCCACACTAGGGGATCTGGAGGGCCACATGTGGCCTTGGGGCCGCATGTTCCCCACCCCTTAAATTGATCATAAGTGTGATTGTGCAAAGGGACCACTTACCAAGTACTTCATAGTTCATTTAAGAATACATGAAGACATTTAGATCACAGGGTTTTCTCATATTTAGAGACTAAGATCCCTTTGTGAATCTCATGAAAGCTAAGAATCTTGTCCCCAGAAAAATAGTCATATGTACATATAGACAGAATTTTGCAAGGAATTTCAAGATGTTCATATCAACAGATCCTAATTAAATACCACCATCTCCACTGTAGATTGACATATAGAAGTATTTTGATGATATTGCTTCCTCCCTTTCAGATTTCTGGGTTTTCCAGACTATTATGGTCTTCTATTATTGACCGTATTGTAGACGGTGTTTTCCTGCCCAGCTTTGCCTCCACTCATTCCTTGCTTTAGCTATATTCCACCTAAGATCTGTCTCTTAAACAATCCTGATTTCAGTCTGCCCCTAGTGTTGCCATTCTCCAGCATTTTTAATCAGTGCTGATTCACAGTGGGGGCAGTAAGAGAAGGAAGGGGGTCTGTGAACCAGACTAATAAATTCAAGAAACAGAGGCTTTAGACAGAAATGGTAGTTGCAGGTAGTTCTGCAACTACTAAATTAGGCTGCAGCAAGTCTGAAACAGAGGTAGAGTCCTAAAAATTAGACCATTAAGATTTTCACTGATTCACAATCCTACTAATCCTAAACAGTCAAATGTTTGAGATTCTTTGTTAGTGGGTTCATTTGTCAACAGCTCTTCACTAAGATCTTCTGGAATTTGGCCATTCTCCACCTCTAATGATAAAATATGAAAGTGATTTTTAAACTGTAAAGTATTGTAACAGTGTAAGGGAGTACCATATTGGACTCCACTGTGAGTTGAGTGATGTGAAGAAAAGTTGCACATCATCACATCCATTGTATGAAATGTCAGCCAGAAGGACAGACCAAAGATTTTCTTTTCCTCTAGTAGTCCATCTAACAACTCTATATTTTTCCAGTTTGTAGCATTTTAATCCCCAGATTTTCTACTTTTGCACTAACTCCTCATCCTAGTCATTTACTTAATTTTATCTCATTCCACAAATGGCTCTTGAGATTTAATGTCTTTAGACACCGTCTTAAAAAATTCTGCATATGTTAACAACCACCACAACAAAATCCAGGTCAAATATTTTAAAATGCAGACATTTTCTTAGAATACCAGAAAAATATGTTCTTGTTTTGTAACTTCGGCAACAATTGCTCTAGATTTCTAAAAGCGTTGCTGTTTAGAAAATGAGTAAAGACATATAATTTCTTCATAAGCCAGATGAATTCACTGTTGTGGAATTTTGTTTTGTATTATCTAATGTTGATTTGAAATTTTATATTCTAGTGCCAGTGAGATCCAATGAGAATCTATTTGTAACATAAAATCTAGAAGAAGGTAGCATACTACTTAACAATTAATGTGAAGTATTAATTTAAAATATTATTTATGCTTTTAAAACTATTGGTATTACAAGATACATTTTTGCAGTAATATTACAATGTTGATTTGGAATATTTTTACATTATATGAGCAGGAAACATCAAGCACAAAGATTTAAGGTGGGGACATGTTGCTGAGGCAGCATTAACAGAATTAGATTTCCATTAGGTAGTGTTCATTGAGAGGGGATGTACACATGGAGGGTTTAAAGAAATGTGAAAGAGACAGAGAGATTTTTAATTCGGAATGCTAACAGGCATCATTTGGTAACAGAAGCATGGCTTGCAGTGTTCTTTCTCTGCATGGGCTCTCATTGCCACTCAGATTTCTCCCTTTTTTTCTAAGTGCACTATTGTATTTTTTATAGATAATTCAGAGAAATTAATAGCAAATGATAGAGAAATTGCTCTTTTTCTTCAGTTGAAGAATTTAAAGGGAGGAAAGACATTTGATGCAAAGAAATATAGAGAACATTATTATGAAATGTAATACTACTATTATATTTTAACTATAATTTTTTATTAAGCTTTCTCATGTTTATTATACAAATTAGGGTCAGTAGTGTTAGTAGATTAAAACCTTTTCAATTCTTTTAATGTAAAACTTTTATTTTTCAATGTCTTTCTCTGGCAGACCATTGATGAGTTCATCAATATCTTCAGGCCAAGTGACTCTTTTTTTTTTTAGAAGCCATTTAATTTTATAGAAATAACATATAGAAAGAAGTAAAATATAACAGTTTGCCAACATAAAGAAATACATTACAAATTATATTGATAGGCTTTGAACAAGAAGAATCTTTGTGGGTATTTAAAACACCAACGAATTACAGGCTAGTTAAATTGGAGAAGTCAAACCAAGATATCTTTCTTTACTGATGTGCCATCTACTGAAAATTAGTAGAAGTTAGTCCTAAGTAGCTAACAGTGAACCCCGGGTACTAACTTCCCTGAAGCACTGACATAGAAAGTGGTGGAAGAAACTTGTAAAAGAAACCCTCAGGGATTCCCCTGTGATCCCTCTAATCCTTGAATTGTCAAACCACATGGAAAATAATAGAGCTGCGTAGTTCTAAGACTTAAGTGGTATTATCTTTTTAAAGGAAAATATTAGGTCTTTTCACATCTCTGGACAAGAATAGAGCATGTGTTCAGTGTAGAAAAGAGTAACTTTGAACCAGAGATGCATATTGCTTTTTCATTTTTTAATATAATGTTATTATTATCTATGACTAAGCAGGCTTCGCCAGTAGGAAAAAAATTACAGCCAATATTTTATTTTCCTTTTTTAACACAGATGATTCAACGTGAAGCAGATGTAAAAAGTAAGGTAACTGCTGTGGCATTGACAGACTCTGTTCACAATGTGTGGCATCAAGAAGCTGGCAAAACGATTCGAGAATGGATGAGAGAGGTGAGACTTGGTTTTCTTCAGTGGTGAGCTGAATGGGTGTGAGCCTTTATATCTTGAGCCCCCACCAACTTATATCACCTCCCATCCCCAAACTCCCTTTGTAGAAGCAGAATATTGAGAGGAAATAGAAAAAACTAGACATGCTTAAAATAATAATAGAAAACCATTGTGAAGAACTAATACTTTTTGAAAGCCCCCTTCCCCCTTTTTGGCTTCCTATAGAATACTACGCATGCATACAATATGCAGTAGTAACTTTGACTGAAGAAGGTCTTGGTGTTAGATTCTTTATTCCCTGATGTTTAATTTTTCCACCAGCTAGTTAGCATGGTGCTGCTTAATTACAAGAAAGAAGCTTAATGTACACTTGGTCTTGTCTTTTTCTTCTTGAGAGGTGGTCACTGTGTGCCACTCTTAAGTGGATTGGCTCACTACTGCCAGTAGAGGGAGGAGAAGTAAAAAGCTGAAATAGTGTTATGCCAGACCCTCGAGCTAAGAGAAATTGAGGGGGGTGGGGGTTGGCCATGGTCCAGCTTCAGGCTAAGAAAGCTCCTTTTCACACTTTCTAAGGGTTGGTGAACCTGAAAACAAACAAGGATTCATTGAACATACTCGCATTATTTTTTAAAAATACTTTCAGCCCATTATTTCTTTTATTCCTATTATAGATATCCAGCTCAAATTTTCTTTTTTTCTTTTTATTTATCTTTCTGATATTATAAACAGTTGACATCAGCTACCCCATGCTATGGTAGTCAAGTCATTTACTTACATTTATATAGCATGAATGAGTTGACTGATCTTCCTGATTTTCTCCCCGGTGGCTCTTCAGCTGACCTCTCACCGTAGGACCGTGGGTGGGTACATTCTACCCATCCTCATGGTGCACTGTAAGGACCAAGAGTTAATGTTTACAAATAGTTTTGAGCAGACAGAAAAATAAAGCTATATAATTCCATAGTAGTGTTATAATATCACCAATCTGTTGTCCCTGTCGTTTTACCTCCTTTAGGAAAAATACTTTTATCATGCAAAAGTCCAAAATATTTTTATTCCAGTCCTCATAATGCTGTAAACATATAAGGGTGGGTTTTTTAAAAATCTATTCCAACACGCAGGCGTTTTCTGACCACATTGCTTTCCGTATTTCTCCTTCACAGTGGAGCTACATCCTTAATTGCCTTTTCCAGGGGTCTAAACTTTCTCAGGAGGGAATTTCATGTATTTCTTGCCTATGCTTTTTTAATGCTATTTATCTGCCCAAATATATACATAGACAGCTCTCAGCATTATATAAGTAGTAATAAATGAGCCATTAGTAACTTTTTTCCCAACACATAACCAGTATGGAATTTGGTATTTGGCCCGAACTAAAACATCTCTGTTCATCATTTTTTAATTGGAAGTTTTTCATGTAAGTCTCATTCCAGGCTGACAAATAGAACAAAATTTATTTAGATTTACTTTTTAAGTATTTCTAACTAAGGCTGGATTAGGTGTCCCCTTCAGAAATCAGACTATATTCATCTGTGCAGTTTTCATCTAACTGATTAAAATAGGCAATAGCTGAATTCATCATAATTTAATCAAGGCCACCATTAATTTCTTTGCAAGCATAGCTTTTATAAAATTTTATAAATGTCCTAGTTCTTGGATAGTTCTTTCAGTACCCTCAATTATGCCTCAGGGAAGCAGCAGGAAGAGTATTGTATTCTGACCTATCAAAATTGAAACCCCCAGCTCAATTACTTACTTAACTGTGTAGTCTTGGGCAAGTTATTTAATCTCTTTGAGATTCAATTTTCTCATCTATAAAATATAATATCTAACCTTGTAGGTGTGGTTGGGAAATAACACATGTAAAGAAATAGCACAGTTGTTGGCATTTTAAAGAAGTTCAGTAAATTATAGCTATTACTATTGTTACCTTCTCATTCCCAAATAATATAAAAAACATGGACTATATTCATCTTGTGTTTTCTGAATGATTTGCATATTCAAAATATCTTATGAAGGGAAGCAGGATGATATATCAGAAGTAATTCAGGGCAAGCAGGTAGCAGAACTAAGTTTTGATAATGATTCTGGCTAAGTAAATCAATAATTAATGATCTAGCATGAACCAGCTACTTTCCTAAGACTTAAAATCTTAGATAAGCCACTCTTATCTTCTTAGGCCTATTTCATATTTGTGAATTAGAGACAATAATTCCTCTTCTGTCTACTTCATGAATTGTTGTGAGAATCAAAGGTGACAATCAAGAAGAAAACCTCTTGAAAAGCAAATGGTACTATATAAAGAAATGAGATGTGTTATTGTGCAAAATACTATAATACCCCAGAGATAAAAATTATTAGATTATTCTTAAAGGAGATTTGAAATTATTATTGTTCAGATCTCTTCCCCAAAACACCACCAAAAGGGAGGCTATAAAAGTCTACGACAGATATCTTTGTAGGAACCCACCTAAATGTGTGACCCTTAGTAGAGAATATTTCAGTGTGGTTTGGCAAGATAATAGTCCAGTGTTTCCCAGCACTCAGGATGAAACTCCCTCCCCTTTTCTTTTTCTTTTCTTAGTCTCTATCCACTCTGCAAGACTCCTTGAAATAGTGAAGAGCAAACAAGTCTGGATCACAGGAAATAGAAAGGGCTGCCGTCTTGAGCATGGGTGTTGGGAGAAGGGTGTGGTAGGGTCACCTTTGTGTCCTTCAGCACCCCTCTTCCTTACCACCTACTACTCTAGCTTCATTTGGAATCAGCCAAAAAAACCAAGATATTTTGCAAATATTCCCTCCCCCACAAAAAATCACTTTAGCTAAGCTGAAGTGTTTTCTATAAAAATAAGAGTCTGGAGGTAGATTAAGCCACAGCGCTTTTATCCTCCTGATGGTTGGCTCCATTATTTCACGAAACTCTGCTTTAAAATTTGGAAGTAAGACAATGGTACAAATTGCCTAGTCATTCCTATTATACTAAAAATCAATAAAATAGTTTTTTGTTTTATAAGTATGTTTAAATTAATGTGATAAAATTACTGATAAGTATTTGTTTACTATAAAAAGCTGACTTATTTTTTAAATTGATTTAACATACAGAAGAAAGGTTAAGGAATATATTCTTGTATTACTTGTATAACTTCTAAATAAAAATTTCTTTTAAAGAAAGAAGGTCAAAGAGTACTACCTTTGGCAATTACTCCAAGTGAAACCTACTCCTGACTGAAAGACCAAGCATAGATGCTAAGCCAGCCACATAAGGAGAGGTGGAAAGTAACCGAAGGCGGTTCCTAAGAGGCACTTCTTGCCTAAGCTCCAGAAGTGTCAAGGGCGAGAGAAGAAATGTTGTTTCCTGACATACCTCTGGCCTCCGAAATTCTCCAGCCAAGCCAGATGTGTGGTTCTACATTATGGTTGTCAACGCTTTCTGTTACCATTCAGCTGTGAGTGTGGGCCCTAGAAACACAACCTGGTGAATCATAGTTGTACTTGTCTGAGCACACAAAACTTTCCATGGTAAAGATCAACTTCTAAAACAATGGTGATTAACAACTCAGAAAAACACTATAAAAATGAATAAAATCTAGACTCAATCAAGGCAGCAAGCATCTCCAAATACCTCCAAACACCTTGAATAGCTGCTACCTCCTTTTCTCTATAAATATACTAAATTCTAACCTTTTTATTAAAAAATTAATTCATTTCATATCTACTCTGAAATATTGTCAACCCTAGGTTCAAATATCAGAGAGAGCCACTTAGCCAGACACGGTGGCGGTGGCGCATACCTATAATCCCAGCTACTCAGGAGGCTGAGGTGGAAGGATTGCTTGAGCCCAGGAGTTCAAATACAGCCTGGGCAAGCAGCATAGTGAAACCCCATCTCTATAAAAACAATAATAATAAAAATAATTTTTTTTTTCAAAAATGGAGTCACTCAGCACTGTGTTCTATGGGAATTTCTAGTCCATATAAATAGTTCCCAAACTTTTGAATTTTACAAAGAGGAAAATTTACAATCACAGAAATCTGTAGAGTTATAGTCTCAGAGAAAAAAAAACTTTAAATTGAAAACACTTAACTTTGAGAAACACTCACTCCATCGCCTGTTTTTCTCTTGTTCCTTCATACCCAGAGAAACACTAGTTATGTGATCCGTGTCAATCTGCCTGTTCTGGCCAAATGCTTCTTTCTCTATACTTGTGTGTGGGGACAAGGGGGGCTGCATCTGAGACCCAAGCATGGCACTGTTGATACCTCTAGTCCAACGTGCCTTATTGACTACTCAGGGCACCTGAGATCCCAGGGACTGCTAACACACTCCAGCGTGTTTTGAATTTAGGGTTTAGGTAGGGCTTTCCTAGTGGGCTACCTGTGTCACCACACTGGACACTTTAGTAGCATTCATCTGAACTGAAAAACTGGGGTAGAGGACAAACTAGGTCATTGAAAAGAGGGATAGATACGCATTAGAAAAACAGGGAAAGAAATTTGGTCTCTAAACTATAGAAACATTTCAGAACAGGGAGTTAGATTTGATAAGGTGGAATTTCAAACAGATGAAATTCATATGTAATGGCCACATGTCTTTCTTTACCTACATATTCCAGTATGTTTATGTTTTTCATTATACTCTATTGTATACTTTTCCCAGTAGGGTTAAAATGCCACATACACATGCACACATATCTACACTCCTTGAAATTACAATATCAAATCTTTACAATCCTACACAGGTACTTTGTCATTCCATAGAACTTTTGGATATATTCACTTTAGCTATAAGGTGTTTAACATCTATCTGATTTTTATGAGAGGTCAAAGCATTATACTTATGCCTAGATAAAAACTGAAATTTCAGAATCATAAAATGTCAACCTATGTTTTGCTTTAAGTGTCTGAATTAAAGGTGAGCTGGACAAACTGGACAAAAGTTCATCTTGTTCAGCTTTTTAAAGTCAATAACAAATCACCAAGTAATTAATCACCTGCATGTTGTCATGTACCATCACTTTTATTAATCTAGAAAATCCTATAAGACATAGTTTTACGTATGTGAAGTATAGGTGAGCAGTATGAAGACCGACTTATCACCTGGGTAATAGCTGACTTTCATCAGATTTGGAAGTACTAGTAAGATGAATAATAATTAAAATACATACAGTACCTAATCGCTGCCTGTCTGTCGGTAGTGCTAATTGCTGTCATTGAAAAGACTGAATTGTTTAAGAAAAAGAGAGAGAAAGAGAAAGTCATTCTTCATTGAAGCTATCTCCCTGTATCATTGGAAGCCTATTTTTAGTACCTATAGAAGTCATGATTTTTGAATTTATTAGGGGCTGTGCTGAATGATAAAACAAATCATCCATTTACATATCTTGACACTGCTTTGGAGAATACTTATTTCTTACAAGCAAGTGTCACATTGTATATAAAAGCTGGCTAATTGTGCGCTAATCTTCTGCATTATCTAGAACTCTCTGATGTGGTGTTCTATCAATGGTAATATTAATTTTACTTATTTCAAATGTATGAAATATCTCCTAAAACCCTATTTCTTTTATAATTTCTACTCTTACATTGTATAATTTTGCATTCAGCTGCTAATTAAGTTTAGGAGTGCACGTTATAAAATATGTATCCACTTTAAACCATCAAGCTTTTGTAATACATGAAAAAATACTAATATTTCATCCATTTTAAATGTAAAAAGAGAGAAAGCATTTAAGAATGTTACTAGACGTTGTGTTTATTTTCATGTTTTTTTCCCTACACAGTTCAATAGTTTCATTGATCTACTGTTTCTTACAAAAATCTGCCATGCTTTGTGAACTTCACTTTCTAATCTCATACAGCAACCCTTCCTTTATGCTATTCCTGCTCTCCCTGGTCCCAGAACAGTAGGGTTGCCTTGACAAATCTATTCAAAAGCCATTCCTCGGCCTTTATTGGTGGGGACTGGGGCCTTTGAAATTCTCTCCTCACTGCAACACAGCTGACATCTTCTTCCAGACAGAATGAATTAAGGAAATACAATAAGACACTTGATCTACTAGTCAAGGATCTTTCCACAGTGAAGACGGATTCCATGGTGCACAACCAAGGCAGCAAGCATCTAAAAATACACAATACATGCTTGTTTACCAGAATAGCAATCACCGATTTTTCCAACGTGATTGATAGGATGATTTCTTTTAAAATAAAATCTGTCTGGAAATTCTGTGTGTATGTGTGTGTTTGTGTGTGTGTGTGTGTGTGTGTGTGTGTGGAGAAATTTTTTAAAAACCACATGACGGTAATCACACTTTTAAAGCCAGACTTCAAATACAGACTTAAAATGTATAGAAGAAATATAGATTATTTTTATTTCATTTGTCTAAGTTGTAAATCATCATTACCTTGCAGGTTGATCTTTAATATTGAAGGCTTTGTGTCCTCAGACACACAGCTACAATTCACCAGGTTGTGTTCCTCTATAACTACTTTGATACAACCTTCTCTAAAGCAAGTCAAAAGTAAAAATTAAATGGTTGCATTTGTATATAGGCCAGATTTTGAGTAATAAAGGCAAAATTTCTTTTTTCTGGTATTACACAAGGAATATAATTTAGAAATTAGCTAGCCTTTCACATGTTCACATTAGTATTTATTTTAATCTAAAAGTTAAAAATATATCGCTTTTTCATTTTCCCTCAGTTGGGATCCCTTTGTTTGCTTACTCCTTGACCTTCTAAACTTCTCTTAGAAATGTATGATGGCTCACAGAAGGACTACACTTTTTTTTAATATCAGCACAGATGATTTGCTGTTGAGTTGTTGTAAAACAAACTTTTTTCCATACTCATTTTAGTCATGAATAATTATTGACTGTTTACATAAGAAAAAAAGTTTAAAGTTTATGGAAAATAAATTGAAAACACTTCTAGTGGTTGATTTTATAGAATAAATTAACCTCTTCAGCCTAACAGTTTGGTCTTGACTTAAATTATGTTTCAACAATACTGTCTCTGTTATGTTGCAGAACTGTTGTAATTGGGTCTCTAGCTCAGAACCATTAGACACGTCAGTGGAGTCCATGCTACCTGACTGTCCCCGGGTCTCTGCAGGTATGTGTTTGATGAGAGATATATGGTTTTTTTTAAGGTGAACAGTATGATAATGTAATGTAGAAATTTATTTTGTGAATTAACTATGTTGTTCTGCCTTGAATTGTTGACCTAATTATTCGTAACATACTGCATGGGGCTAATCCACTACCACAATTTATTAGTTATGATAAAATTGTAATTATAGCCTACAATGCTTACTAACACACTCAGTAAGATGGTAAAACAATTCGAGAGTAATTTAGGTAGTTGCTGTTGAAGCTTATGGAGATGAGACATGTATACATAAATACCCAAAAGACAAGGACTGGGTAGCCATACAGGATCATCTTTCACAGAGTACTTGTCTCCAGTTGAGTACCAACTCAGTGATATGCCAGGCAGTCAAGGCTGGTTTGTGTCTGTAGAAAAAAAATTTTTCATGCAAAGATTTGAGTTGGATCTTGTGTTAGATAGGATTTAGACTGTGGGAAAGCATAAAAGATGGCATCCTAGGCAAAAGAAACAAAGCAATTTAGGGAGCAAGGTCAGGAATGGATCTGAAGATGTTCACAGGGAACAAAGGCAAGACTGGCCTGTCTGTTGAAAGGGAAGGGGTGAAGACATCAGCGACTCAGAAAGCAGCTGGGCTCTAGAAAGTTTAAGGATAGTGCTGATTTCCAGCATGCAGGGTTTGTATTTGCATCTCTAGGCAAGTAGAGAGGTTGACATTTGTTGGTTTTGGCTTTCACAGTTCCCAAACAATTGAGCGGTGGTATCTAGTTATGACTAATGACTGAAATGGGCGTGCTGTAACCATGGATACTGGAGAATGAGCAGAAGTTTGGAATGCAAACTACAACCATAGGTGATAGCTAATCACTAAGTACTTAGAGTTGGAGATATGTTTACGTATTTAAAGGAAATAATTTGGAGAATAGTTCATATTCTAGGTAAAGAACTATCGTTATAACTAAATGTCACTATCATTAATATATAAACTTCAACTGAGTTTTACTAGCATTATAGCTAAATTTTATAGGTCTATTAGTAAGGGTTCAATCAGACAAACAGAACCACTAGAAGATATATATGCTACTATATATATATATATATACACATCTGTGTATATACATAGATAATATACAATTCTCATTATTTATGGTAGCTATATTCTACGAAGTAACTGAGAACACTGAATTAGCAAATATTGCTCCTAGGTGAAATACAAGGTTAGGTTCCTATAAGCCTCTGGTCACATTTTTGTCAACTAGTCAATTTGTAACATGGCCAGCACTGTAACTCAAGCCTGAACAAAGCTTATCTAACACACATATTTTCTCCATAAGATACACCACAGCTTTCTTGTGCTTAGGAACACTAGACAGAACTTCAGCACTATATTTAAGGGCCATTTTAAACAGAGAACTCACCAAAAAAAGCACAAAAATGAGAAAAACGTGGTACTAAATAGTCCATGAAAAGGACACCTGTTTACAATGTGAGAGCTGAAACAGAAAGGCAGAGCATGGCCTTGTTCAACCTTAGCTAGGAACAGGTGACTCAATTTTTTCACCACTCTGCACACATGCATGTCTGAAAATGACTGCAGAAGTGCCATGAGTGTTGATTTGGGGGTTGCAACTATATTTTATTGAGTAGGTGAATTTGCAAATACAGACTCCATAAATAATGAAGATAGACTATATATAGAAAAGGATTTGTTACTAGGATTTGGCCAGAGCTGATTAGGCGATCTCTGTAAGGATGTTGACTTTGCATGTGATGATGGAGCTTGAGTTTGCAAAACAGACATTTGGTAAGGGAAGAGGGATGTGAAGTGGCAGAGAGCACAGGAATGAGCTAGAACCCATAAGCAAGAGGTAGAGTCCGTGAAGATAGACCTAAACCCATGTCAGTTCTTATTGCCACTGTCTTTTGTGGTGTGGGTATCCTGGAGAAGCCCGCCCTTTGTCATGGATCTATACACATACCTGCTTTAGGAATCAGAGACACTGATAGAGAATCAAGGGCAAAATGGAGTGAACACAGTCCTCCCTATTGCTTTAGGGTGAGCCAGCAGATAAGTGACAACATGAGTGAGCTATAAATGGCTGCTGCTTCACTTTAACCCTCCAAAAAAAAAGAACGACAACAACAAAAAACACCTTCCTTGTGTACTGTCCTAACCAGAAATAGACAGGGCAAGGAATTCTGGGAAATGTAGTTCAACCTACACAAAGTGACACATTACAAAGCCACCTTGGCCCACCTCTTACCAAACTGGCACTCATATGTATCTCTTCAAAACAGACTTACTCTCCAAACAAAGACATTAATAAAGTCATGCATCTACCAAACATGTAACAGCTATCCCATGTACAACCAAAAACACACTAACCCTTTCCCCAGTAGAGAGTACAAAGTCCCTTAATTGTTCTTTGCTGGTATTCATTCTTCTTACTGTTGGTGTCCTATAATTTAAATACTGAGAAATGCAGCTAATATAACATGTAGTTTTAATGATAAGGGAATAAGAGAAGAGAGAAAAACAAAAATATTTAGTTTATATGCATATATACAAAAATATTCATATCAAAATAACAAATACTTCTGTATTCTTTGTTTTTGCAACCGGTCATGTAGTTGCAGCTGGTATTTATAACCACCTTCTTCTACTACCCATTCAGTATAGGCATACCTCAGAGATATTGTGGGTTTGGTTCCAGACCACCTAAATAAAGTGAATATCGAAATAAAGTGAGGCAAGAAAATTTGGTTTCCCAGTGCATATATTAATAAAAGTTATGTTTACACTATACTGTAGTCTGTAAGTGTGTAAAACATTATGTCTAAAAAATGTACCTATCTTAACTTAAAAATATTTTATTGCTAAAGATCATCTGATCTGAACTTTCAGTGAATCTTTTTGATGGTGGAGGGTTTTGCCTCAATGTTAGTGGCTGCCGACTGATCAGGGTGGTGATTGCTAAAGGTTGAGGTGGCTGTGGCAATTTCTTAAGTAAGACAGCAATAAAGTTTGCCATTATAAATTGACTCTTCCTTTCACAAAAGATTTCTCTGTAGCATGTGATACTGTTTGATAGCATTTTTCCCACAGTAGAACTTCTTTCAAAATTAAAGTCAGTCCTCTCAAACCCTGCTACCACTTTATCAACTAGTTTACACAATATTCTAAATCCTTTATTGTCATTTCAGCCATGTTCACAAAATCTTCCCTAGAAATAGATTCCATTTCAAGAAAGGAATTTCTTTGCTCATCCCTAAATAACAATTCCTCATCCATTCAAGTTTTATCGTGAGATTGCAGCAATTCAGTCATGTCTTCAGGCTCCACTTCTGATTCTAGTTCTCTTGCTATTTATATCACATCTGCAGGTACTTCCTCCACTAAAGTCTTGAACCCCTCAAAGTTATCCATGAGGATTGGAATCAGCTTCTTCCAAACTCTTGTTTGTGTTGATATTTTGACGGTCTTCTGTGAATCATAAATGTTCTTTTTTTTTTTTTTTTTTTTTTTTTGAGACAGAGTCTCTGTTGCCTGGACTACAGTGCCATGGCATCAGCAGCAACCTCAAACTCCTGGGCTCAAGCAATCCTACTGCCTCAGCCTCCCGAGCAGTTGGGACTACAGGCATGTACCACCATGCCCAGCTAATTTTTTCTATATATTTTTAGTTGGCCAATTAATTTCTTTTTATTTTTAGTAGAGACAGGGTCTCACTCTTGCTCAGGCTGGTTTTGAACTCCTGACGTTGAGTGATCCACCCGCCTTAGCCTCCCAGAGTGCTAGGATTACAGGCATGAGCCACCGCGCCCAGCCCATAAATGTTCTTAATGACATCTAGAATGGTGAATCCTTTCCAGAATGATTTCAATTTACTTTTCCATATCCATCAGAGGAATCCCTATCTGTGACAGCTATAGCCTTACAAAATTCATTTCTTAAATAATAAGATGTGAAAGTTGAAATTACTCCTTGATCCATGGGCTACAGAATGGATGTTGTTTTAGCAGGCATGGAAACATAGGAATCTTGTACCTCTCCATCACAGCTCTTGGCTAACCAGGTGCATTTTCAATGATCAGTAATATTTTGAAAGGAATCTTTTTTTCCCCAAGTGATAGGTCTCAACAATGGGCTTAAAATATTCAGTAAAGACCATGCTGTGAACAGATGTGCTATCATCCAGGCTTTGTTTGTTTGTTTATAGGGCACAGGCAGAGTATATTTAGCATAATTTTTAAGGGCCCTAGGATTTCTGGAATGATAAATGAGCATTGGCTTCAATTTAAAGTCATTAGCTGCATTATCCCCTAACAAGAGAGTCCTTTGAAACTTTGAAGCCAAGTATTGATTTCTCCTCTCTAGTTATAAAAGTCCTAGATGGCATCTTCTTCCAATAGAAGACTGTTTCATCTGCATTGAAAATCTGTTGTTTAGTGTAGCCACCTTCATCAATGATCTTACGTAGATCTGGATAACTTGCTGCAGCTTCTCCATCAGCACTTGCTGCTTCCTCTTGCACTTGTATGTTCTGGAAATGGCTTCTTTTCTTAAACCTCAAGACCAACCTGTGCTAGCTTCAAACTCTTCTTCTGCAGCTTCCTCACCTCTCTCAGCCTTCATAGAATTAAAGAGAGTGAGGACCTTGTTTTGGATTAGGCTTTGGTTTAAGGGACTGTTGTGGCTGGTTTGATTTTCTATACAGACCACTCAAACTTTCTCCATATCAGCAATAAAACTATTTTGTTTTCTTGTCAGTGTGTTCCCTGGAGTAGCATTTTTAATTACCTTCAAGAATTTTTCCTTTGCATTCACAATTTGGCCAACATTTTGGCTCAAGAGGTCTAGCCTTTGGTCTTTCTCAGCTTTTGATATGCCTTCCTCACTAAGTTCAATCACTTTTAGCTTTTGATTTATAGTTAGAAACGTGAGACTCTTCTTTTCACTTGAATACTTGGAGGCCATTGTAGGGCTCTTAATTGGCTTCATTTGAATATTGTTGTGTCTCAGGGAATAGGGAGACCCGAGGAGAGCGGAGAGACGAGGAATAGCCAGTCGGTGAAGCAGTCAGAACACACACATGTATTGATTAAGTCTGTTGTCTTCTATGGATGCAGTTCATGGCACCCCAAAACAGTTAACAATAGTAACATCAAACATAACTGATCATAGATCACCATAACAGATGTGATAATAACAAAAAAGTTTGAAATATTGGGAGAATTACCAAAATGCAACAGAGAGACATGAAGTGAGCACGTGCTGTTAGAAAAATGGTACCGATAGGCTTGCTTGATGCAAAGTCACCATAGAACTTCAGTTTGTAAAAAACACAGTATCTGCCAGGCACAATAAAGTGAAATACAATATAACAAGTTATGTCTGTATTCGTTTTGCTCTCAGCAAGCACCTTAGCTGGTCTTAGCTGGTCAAGATTCTTTGCCTAGTGAAATGACCCACATCTTCATTCTTGAAGGGTCTGGGCCATCAGCAGACCTGCCTGAATTAGGTGTAATAGTGCGCTACTGGCTGCAAGTAGAGGAAGTATTTTCAGGCACCCTACAATGTTCCTGTGTTTCAAACATACTTCTGCTTACCCCCATCGTGTAGTGGCAACTCAGTTTTTCCTTGGAAATCAGGATCCATCACTCATCCAGGACATCCACTTCCTGTTTATTCAGTGGCATAAGGAGCCCAAAGTGGCAAGATGGCATTCTCAACTTCCAGTTCAAAGGAATCATCTTTGTGTCACCCGATGGAAACATTTCTCCCTTTGGAACTAAGACCTTTTCATCCAGGGGAGCCTAAAGTCATGGGAATGGGAATTAACAGTTTTACTAGTGGATCATTCAGGGTAACAAGAAGAGAAGGCATTCCCATTTCTACCCCTTTATTCCCTGATCTGGGATAATAGCAACATATATTAAATGATGATTTAGAGCAGATTCCATATTCAGGAGGACATTGTCCCAGCCGCACAAAGTGTTGTCTCCTAACAGGCACCATAACTGAGTCCTCAAAAGGTCATCCCACCATTCTGTCAACTGTGCTGCTTAAAGGTAACAGGGAACATGGTAAGACCAGTGAATGTTGGTCATCTCTGGTCCTCTTCTCCTCGCTTGCTCACTCTGATGGAAAGCAGCTGCCATGCTGTAAGTAGCTCTGTGGAGAAGCCCACATGACAAGGAACTAGTATCTCTGGCCAAGAGCCAGTGAGGGCCTGAGGTCTGCCAACAGCCAGGTGAGTGACCCTAGAAGAGGATTCTCCCCCAGTTGAGCCTGGAGATGACTGAAACCCCATGCAACGCCTTGACCAGCCTTGTGAGAGACCCTAAGCTACAGTGACTCAGCTAAGCTCTGTTCAGATTTCTGACCCACAAGAACTGTGACATGATAAATGTATATTGTTTTAGGCTGCCAAGTTTTTGGTGATTTGTTCCACAGCAGTAGGTAATTAATAAATACAACAGGCTGAAACTTCAACTCTGGTGGTCACACAAGCCTTAAGGAGAAACAACTTTAACCTTTTTTAGAGACTCAGGCATTGTAAGGCTCATCTCAGCTCTGATACCTTAGCATTTAAGAGCAACTCTTTCTAAAGAGGCACTAAAATGCTCATTGAAGACAATTTATTCCTATCCTTGCTCCCCCACTAACTGATTAGACTTTGCTGTACAATTTATCAGAAAGAAGATCTTAAGTTTCTTCTTTCTTATACTCATGGTCATCTTAATTATTCAGCTCTTCTCTGACCAATTTCTTTCTCAGCACAGAATATGCTACTCTTTATAACTTTCTGTTCCCTGTGGGGTTTTGTTCCAACAAATTTTGCCTATATAAGAAGGAATTTCATGTACGTTCCCCAGCACATATTCATTTATTCGTCAAATATTTATCGAGCACTTACTGTGTTCCAGACACTGTTCTAGAAGCTAAGGACAGAGCAGTGAGCAAGACCTCATCATAACTATCTTTTTCTCTAGACATTGAAAAAGAAAGAATTGTTTTTCTGCCCTCTGCTGATGAGTTCTTCCTTTTGAAGCTGACATCAACATAGTGTTCCAGCAAATGAGAAAAGAGTTAGGGCCAGCACCCCTCCACACACACATTTTCCATGTCTACTTATAAAGTTAATACTTTTTCAACCAAAATTAGTGGTTTTCCTCATAGTTCTTAAAAAATGTTGAACAAGGGGTATGATATAATCAAAGATCAATTTAGCAAATGCATAAAAGAAAGGAACAAGAAGCCAGAGGTGACAATAAGGCAAGCGTATGGAGTTGATGGCGTGAATGGGAATGGAGAGGATGGGGGGCTGTAACAAATATAGTTGGCATGAATCCACACTCCTTGAGGATAAACAGATTGGATGTGGAGGCCACAGGAAAGGGAGGATGCAATGATAAGATTCAGTGCAAATAACTGGGACAATGAATTATCATTACCAGTAGTCGGGCAGTGGGAGAAGGAAATCAAAGGATGGTGATGGCAAGAAATTCAAATGGAAATAACCAGAGATTTTTGAAACACCTTCGAAACGCCTGAATTTCTCTGATCAGCAATAGTATTATCTACAATTTAAAATGTTAATGTTATTTGAAGATTTCAACACATGTACTGATCACAAACATATTAATGGTAATGACTATTCAGGCTGTATATTCAATTTGATAAAGTTTTTTGTTTTTCCAGTTTGCTAAATTACAAAGTTTTTTTTCTTGTTGTAATACGCTTTTATCTTTTGACTGAAAATTTCAGAGTAATAGCAGTGAAATTATCTATAAAAATACATACTCATTTAATACTGTATTTTTCCTATGTAACCAAATCTGCTTCCCCTTATCAAAAAAATATATTATTGGTCATAATAACTTCATTTTATGAATGTTATTTACCTGTGTGTATATATAATTTAAAAGTAGGTACAAGAAAATTTTACTTAAAATATCACCAATAATTATTTTCAACATACTCATATTGTGTATTTTTTTCTTAAAGCAACTTAATACTTGAAAACTCCACACTTAAGCATTGGCATTGTTGCACTCATACTTAAAATAATAACTCTTTCATTATTAACATGTAGTGAGTGGTAGATATTTGAGGGGTCTTGAATCCGTAGCAAGTGACTGGTTCCCCACTTCTTTTTATTCATAGTGTTTCCTGTGGTAAAATTGGCCAGTTGAATATACTGTCATTCAGAGGATGATATAATAGGTTAACAGAATTTATGTTTATTGTACAGTCCTTATTCTGGTTGTTTATTTGTTATAAAATGGCAACAGCAGATGTCCAACTTATCTTGTAGAAATGTTCTGAGGACAATCTTTATAGTTTCTGGAGGGATATTTTGAGTTCATTAGAAGGAAGACACTATAAAAATGTAATGTAGTACTATATATTTTCATTAGACATTTCAGAATTCAAAGCTGTCATTTATTTTAAAACTATTATTGATTATTTTAATCCTATAGAAGTGAAAAGGCATTTGCAGACATATTCTCCCATCCATTTCCCTGTCTCTAATTCTATTTATAAACAACAAATAACTTATTTATTTATGTTTTCCTATGTTCTCTGTGACATTGATAAGGGTCACAAAATATTACACAGAAATCAGAGCCACAGAAAGAGAGAAAATATGGTGAAAAAATCAAAAGGAAAATTAATAGTTGAAAGAAAAATATTCATAGGACATGGAAATCTGAAAACAGTAAAGCTGAAAGAGACACCAAGGTAGCAGTAAAGATAAAATTAGAAATGATCTTGGGTGATGTGCTGCTCCCCCAAAATAGCCAAGTTAATTTTTGACTATGTATGAAGAGGCATTCCCCCAGGGTGAAAGGAAAGGGAAATATAAATGTTTAAAAACAGGCAAGGTTACAGAGCGTTGATAGCTTCTGACTTCTTACAAGTAGGCACAGCTTGCTTTGGCTGCCACATGAATGACAGGTCACTCTGCCAGACTGGCTCTACCTGGGGCAGCATTGGGTGAGTGCTGCAGCTAAGGCTCATACACTTTCTGCCCCCTCTAAAGGTGCTCCCTAGGTGCCTCTCTGGGTGTGCCTTCACTCATGCTTTCACCCAGTAAATTGTCACTGTGCATCAGACACTGCTTCACCTGCCAGGAATACAGCAGGGAATTGCAACAGATAAAGGTCCCACACAGAGCTTATATTCTGGTAGGGGAGATAGACAATACAGATAAATAAGACAATAAAGATAAATAAGAAGTTTACATAGAAGTTTACTGTCTGTCTCCCCTACTAGAATGTTAAGCTCCGTGTAGGAGAAAATATAAAGCAGGAAGAGAGACCCTGAAGTATATGTGTGTGGAGGAAAGGATATGAATTGTGGGGCCCACTTTACCAATCCTCTAAGGCTTATGGTAACCATAAAGCATAGTTACCAGCAAATTATTAAAGTTATTCCAGGAAATTATACCATTTGTACAGCACTCTGGGGTTCACAGGCACGATTGCTTATGTCCACAAGTGAGTGGACAGAATCTTGCTACCCCAACCCCCTCTTGTCTGACCTGAAGGGTGAGGGAACTTGACATGCCTGTGACCACTTTGCCTTGCACAAGGCACACAGGGTGGAAAGCCCTACGTTACAGGGTCATTTTTGTACCTGCTGTTAAGGAAAGACCTGAATCTAGATTCACTACAACTGTGTTGTCTACATGCCTGATACCTGTCAAAACATTTCCTGCCAGAGCTTATATGCTTCATGTTGTTTCTTGCCCTACTGTGGCTTAGATAAGCTTTTCTCTATTATTTCAGCTTACCTAGAATACTTGATATAAATTAGGCACAATTAGAAAGATAACAGTATATAGTAATTTTAAAAAAAAAGGAGAATAGGAAGGAGGAAAAGGGAAAAAAAATCAAATAGAGTAGATGTCTTCTGGGTTAAAAATTAAACTTGCAAAGTTCCTCTCTGTAGATGGGCCTTTCTTGGTTTTGGATGTAGAAGAAGGGGCCCATTGATAATATGTACCTAACTGCCAAGCCTCGTTTCCTCACCAAAATGTGAAACGGAAAGTTAGCAATTACAAGGTGAATTTGAAGTGTAGACAACCTGCTAATGTAACCCTAATTTTTCTTTGCTTAAATAGTCCAGACTGACTGTTTACACTGAGTGAACTTACCGAATATTTGCTAAATAGTCACTTCACTTTATTGCTGAAAATCTCTCTTGAGGAAATGACACTAAGGAGTTATATCTCTTCTTTGTTAGTGAATAATCATTTCCTTCTAAAGATAGCAATGAAAAATCAACAGTAATTGCCTCTAGAATGTGGTGTCATTCAGAATGTGTAGACAAGTTGAGTTGTCTAATATGTTTTTAGACACAGCTCAAATTAATTAGGTAATTGAAAATCTATACTTTGCCTTGTAAACAGATCTTAAAATCCAAGGCAAATTAGCATATATGATACTGTTCTACTTTAGACTACATGTACTGCTCAAGAATTGTAGCAGTCTCCTTTCCATTCAAAAATACATATTCTAATCCCTTAAGTGATGTTTTCATTAACTAAATAGCACTTTTCAGGCAGTTTTGTTCATTGCTATAGAATTGGCCTTGTAGCTTTTATTTATCCATTTCCCTATTCATTATTCTATGCTACCTTATAATTATTAGTTAGTATAAGGGATGAGTATTCTAAAAGTTGACCACCAGGAACTCTGTGTTTTCAATGAATCATTCATTACAAATAGCTGGAATCAAGAACTCTGGGGAAATAATTAATTAGAGAATCATTTAAAGTAACCTATCTAAATATAGGATCTTCATTTATGCCGATCACTAATATATAATTGTTTGTCCTGATTATATATATTTAATCAGGTCCAATATTCTATGAATTTGACTATCAGCTTTCCAGTAATCACAGTGAATGTAAGTAGTCTCACTCCAGAAATCTCACTTTAAAAAAATTAAAAATAGCCACCATGTTTTTTACAGCTTTCTGAACCAATTTGTGAAAAATCCTTCGAAGAATTTGGCAGTAAAGGTGGCAACTCTCCTTTTACTGAGCTAACTCTTCTCTTTAAAGATAAAAAAATTGAAAATTAATTATTTTTGGAATGCCAAAATAAATAACTGAATAATAAGAATTTGTATTTGTACTTTAATTTATACGTTTTGAGTTAATATGGAAGAGCTATTACTTTTACTGCCTCTGTAGCAGTGTCTAATGGCTCTTAATGCTTCCATAATTGTTGGAAAAGTAACTCAGAGACCAGTGGTGCCTAAGATAGACATTTTCATCCTTTTTATTATATGTTAAGTCTTGATCTCCCTTCCTATGGATATCTTTGCTTCACTTGTCCTCTATTTCTCCTACCTTCTGTCAGCTCTGTCTGGGTCACTGCTCTTGATGGATCCCTCTGTGTCTGTCTATTGACAGTGACTCTTTCATCTGGTTTAGTCTCTATGTATGACTGTGTTCTTATGGTTTTTGTCTGCCGTGTCTCCCTGGTTTCCAGTCTCCCACACCTGAAGACTCTTTGTCCTGCCAGCCTTTGGAATCCATCTCTCCTAGCCCACGTGTCTCTATCTTCCACTGCCTGACTGTGCATTTTGCCCGGGTCCACTTGCCCTTCACTTCCCTTTGACTGCGGGCTTTGTGTCTCCCTCAAGCCACAAGGTCACCCTGTCTGCTCTTGCCCACGCATTCTCTGTCTGCTCCCATGTACGCTCTGTCAGTCTGCCCTGTCTGTCATGTCACAGAAAGACAGACAAGTCACCAGTGATCAATCTGTCTTCTGACCAAAATACTCCTGAAAATGTACCTTTTCAGAGAACCTGCATTGCTTTCAAGAGGTGACTTGGAACATCTAAAAAGAATATTCTTTGGTACTAAAATGAACATTCAAAGTGAACATTAGACGTTATACAGAGGCCAAATATTTTTTATTTTTAAAATCTCGAGATGCTCAGAGTTGATTATCAACACTTTAAAAGCAAGGGTATAATTCTTAAATTTTTATTTTATTATATTTCTTAAAATATAGTCCTTTTCTAAAAGAAAAAATCTGTTTAATGATAAATTTTGAGGCATAATTTGTTTGATTAGTGAGTTCAGTTTGTAGGTATGAAAATTAGGGGAGTGGGGAGTGAAGGACTTATAAGCTCCTTCAGAATCCAAAGTAACTCTTAGTTAACTGACACCCTTTTTTATTAAATGGTATTCTGATGCTAAGAGTTAGTGCATCTTCTGAAAGTATCTACCTTTCTTCCACACTATTGTGAGAACCTGACTTTTTACTCTAGATATGCATTCCAAATGAATATACTTGTCATTTATTTGCCATTTCAAACTCTTGAATAGTAGTAAGCTAGCCTTTATCGTGAAGATCTTTGGATTTGCCATGACTGTGGGAAATTTGTATTCTCCCAAATATGGAGTTAATTCTATTAATATAATGTGCCCAAATGAATGTCTGCAATCCCATTGTCTGTAAAATGGGGTAAGACTAGTACCATCTCATTGGGTTATGTTGAGAATTAAGTGAAATAATCTATATAGAACTCTTAAAATAGTACCTGGCATATAGTAGGAACTTCATAATTACAGGCAGTCTTTGCTTTGTCCATTCTGCCATACACAAATTTTAGTTACCATCTTTGAGTTAAGAAACATCAATGCCCTAGAAAACAAGGTTCAAATTTCAGGTACCACAGTGTATTAACTGTGAGCAATTGCATTAAGTACAAATTTTGCCACTAGCCCTTCAGTCCACAAATCTCTATGTGAATAGCAGACACACATCCTGATCAATGGCCAGTCATATCACTTCTTTCAAAATCTGTTTTCAGTTCATGCACAGATAACATAGTCTCCCATTTTATAAAAATGGATTATCAAAGGAGAGACTTGACCAACAAAGATGACAATGCGACAAAGAAATGAAACACTGGAAATGAAATTGGAAAGTATTTATGACAAAAAGGATGAAAATGTCCCAGAGGAAGTGACACTGGCAAAAATAACAAAGCAAAAGAAAAAAACCTTCACATTAAATGAACTCCCAGAGATATTTCACAACATTGAAAGTGCAAAGGATATGTCGGAAGCTGATCCAAACTTAGGAGTGTGACATTTTGCCCAGTCCTAGAAAAGATATGCTTGAATATATCATAAGTTATATGATGAAAAGGCAGCAAGCACTGATCAATCTACTTTAAATAAGTTTTTTACAAAAGAATAAAGCACTTTAATTCTCATTGTTTCTAATGTTTTAAATTATAATGTGCTAAATAAAATTAGTTTTACTATTTTTTCATTCCCTTATTCATTTTTAACTGACAATAGAGGCTTTTTGACATTTTGACAAAAATAATGATCAAAAAACAATCATGATTTTTCCTATTCATTATTATCATTTTGCATGATTTCAGTTTGTGGTGGTCACTGTGATAGTGCCACCCTATCATGCAAAGCAAAGAGTTCCTGTAGTTGCTTTTATTATTAGCAATTATTTTGTCCAGCAAGTCATGTACTATAGTTTCAGGGAAATTTTTCATTGCTTTTCAGTATTTGAGTATTCAAAAACCTTCTCATTTCTCTCCTGCTTCTGTCTTTGTATTTCTAGATTATCTAAGTCCCAATTCTAGTCATGTTTTGTCATAGGGTTACCCTCAGAGCCTCCTGATATATCTTCTACAGAAGTACAGTTTTTAAACTCCTTATTTTACTGTTATTCAGTATTCTACCCTATTTCTTCATTCTCCAAAATCTTCTACTTAAATTCCATGCTAACCCTTTCTCTTTTATTCTTCCTCCTGCTAATATCCTATCTTTCCATACTCTCCTTCAACCCCTGAAAGCCTATCAGTTCAATATGTTGTCTTTTCAAAATGACACCTGCCCTAAAACATATCCTTAAGAGAAATTTCTTTAAATTCATCGATTTCTTCCTTATTTTTCATCTACATTTCTGTCAATCATAGAAGACCAATATCTTTCTTGAAT
Organism: Lepilemur ruficaudatus; assembly: GCA_963574885.1. Lineage (NCBI taxonomy): Eukaryota > Metazoa > Chordata > Mammalia > Primates > Lepilemuridae > Lepilemur > Lepilemur ruficaudatus. The sequence continues at coordinate 24,392 of CAUYRT010061371.1, forward strand.
TTAAATTATTACATAAAATTCTATGTGAGTAAAACATAAAATCCTAGCTGCAAGTTGATCATATTAACACTTGCCAATGATGCCATGATTGGCAACAAAATCAAAATTAAAACTAAATGCTGTGAATTTTCACCGTATACACTTTTGCATTTCTGGAGCCATGTAGATGTATAGTTAAATATTCAAAAAACAGTAAACTTTACATTAATAAACAGTGATAGTAGAAATTTTGCTTCCAGTTTTCCATTCACAGTTGGTTTGATATAATTACTTCCTAGAGTTCTGAGGCTTTCAAAAGATGAAACCTTCATCTGCCTGTTGTTTTCTGCACACATACAGATTGAAAATCAGGCTACTGGGAGCTTGAACAATGGACTCTAGTCAGTTAAATTTTGACTTGGGCATGAGTCTTTTGCTGAAAAGAGAGGCTGACAACCTGGTTGATTCTCTTTAAGACCTTTGGAATTACTGTGAGGTGACTCTGGAAGATTTAGTTTAGTAAGCTCACTGAATACTGTTTAAAGCTTCATCAGGTTTAAAATGTTGAAGGGAGTTTTAATCTACATATTTGGGTAAATGCTGCTTATCATTTTTAGACTGATACCACCTCTTGAATTTTCCGTGGTCATTATTGCATTTAATGTTACCCAAAGTAACAGTTAATTTTTCAAAAAAGGCATGAGTGACTCTGTTTGGCTTGCTTCAGTTCATAGTTTCTTAAAGAGATTCCAGGGAAATCCACAGAGGCTCCAAACTTGTGATGGCAATAGCAGCAAAGTCAATTAATTTGTAATATCTTTTAAAAGCAATAATTCTCACAGCCCCTAAAAGAGTTATCTCCTATAAGCAGAAATTCTATTCTAGTTCTCGCTTACCTGTTTGATCCCATGCCACATCCAGAATTACTGGTTTCATTGGTCATAAGCTGTCATTTCTGTTAGTGCATTTTACTGTGCGTTGTAAAGGAAAATTTTTGTTAAGCCAGTTTTGCATCTCCTGCTCTAAAGTGAAAACACGGTGAAAATTTGAATGTAAAAGACAGTGACTACACCCTGACTAGAGTAATCAATGCAAGAACATCCTTAAAGCTTTTCTTCTGTAACAAGGGCAAACTCAGCTAAAAAGTTTGTTTAAATCATGCTTGGCATAACAAGAACCTTGAACTGTATCTATCTTTGACTGTATGTGAATATACCTGACTCATCACCATAGTGCCTTTCAACTCAGCCCCACTCAGCTCAAATATTTTTCTTGCCTTATACAGATATTTAAGATTCTTTAAGGCTTCCAGTGAAGGCTATAGGATTTTTATACTTAATATTATTTTATAGCACAGGAATTTCACAGCTCATGAATATCTCAGATCTGCAAAATAAAACAGAGGGCCTTTTCTCTGTATACTCAAAATCTCTTTGTAGTCTCTGACTGTGTAGTTGTGTCATATTTGTATCATGGGCATTTATTTCTAAGCAGAAATTACATCACAGCAGAGCCGTTTTTTTAAATACTAAAAAGAACAACAACAAAAAGAAGTAACGACAAAAAAGTCCTTCATAATCTTAATCTGAAGTTAAGGAAATCAAGGAAATTCTATGTCAGCAGCACTACTACATTCTAGCTTTTCTCTACATATTTTATAAGAGTAAAAGCCTCTTGTATTACTGTATTCACAAACAGCTGTCCTTTGCCCATCTTCTCATCCTCTGTTATCTCCTGTGCAGAACAGTGCTTTTGTTATCTATTATGGAAATTATCTCACAGAGTAATAAATGATTCTATTTGGTATCTACATTCATTTCATTAGCTCTTTTTCCATGTTATTACAACTTTAATGTTCTTATTATATGTACTTTATCAGTTTTTCTTAATTGCCTAACTTATCTTTGATGTCTCACTTTGCCTTGTATAGGTTAGTACTTAAAGATCCACATAAAGCATGAGCAGTTTAATCCAGCATAAAGCAGTTTAATCATTTCAGTGTATTTTGAGGTATTTTTCAGTGAACTAAATTGTTGTAATGTGTAGTGTTAACTCGCTCACTGTGAGATGGGAGGCATCTTTCCTTAAAGAACTTGGCTGCCAGAGTTTTTCTGAATTCCTGATTTTACTTCCTAGATCCAGGGAGGCACTTCCCAGCAACTAATCTCTGGATTTTGTCTCCTGCGTTTGCCCTTTGTCTTGCTCCTTGACTAATATGATTCTTGGAGTCCTACACCTGCCCCTCTGAGTGGCATTGCCTTTACACCACGACGCCTGGTCAGTGCTAACCTCCTTGGACACCTACAAAGCTGGGAAGACAAAAAAGATCAGCACCATCTAGCGTGCCTTGCCCTCTCTGGCTTGGACATCATTTTTAGATCTTCCGGTCTGCTCTATTGATTTAATTGCACTCAGAAAGGTGTTTGTTTTTATTATTATTATTATTATTATTATTATCATTATTTTGAGACTACTAGACATGTGGAACTTCTCATAGACCCTTGAACAAAGCCCTGTCCTTCTCTATCTGGAGCATGAGCAGCTCTGGGAGAGATGCATTTGGAGAAATGATGAAGCAAGGATCACCTTCCTAGGCAATGAAATAACTGACCAACAGAATGACATAAGTCAAAGGCAGATCACTCTCACCTGCAGATGTTTTCATGGACTTACATGAAAACAGAGCTCTGTGGATAATTCGTGCATTAACACATTGTTTGGTCCATACATATAAAATAAATGGCATTTATGATATCCATTTGGGAGATTCCATATCTCCTAGCTAGAGAGCTAAGACATGAAACTCCTGCTAACTGCTTAAGGCAGCAAATGTATCTTGATTGGAAAAGGCAGTAAGTTCAAAGGGGAGGGAGATCTGTGGTCCAGAGTATGTGGGCAAGGCTTCCCAAAGAGATGAAACTGGAACCAAGCCCTACAAGGATGTTTATTATTAACTCTGCCTCCACAGCTTCCTGCCTCTCACCATCAGTGAATCCTAGCAGTTGATTTTGCCTCCTTTGAATAGGGAATACTTCAGTAGAGCCCAATAACACAAATCCTGATACTTTTATGCATTTCTGCGTAAAACAACTCTTTCAGAAAACCTCTCTTAATTCCAAATATCCTAATAATAGAAAACTCTTAACTTTTCTTTGGGAGCATGTAGCTGTCCCGCTCTCCTGACAGTTTTTCTTCTCTCCCTTTAGATTATAAATATATAGGGGCCTGGGACCATGTGTTTCTTATCCGTACTTTGTAATTCCCTATGGATAAGACTGGCCTGATTCTTACATTGTAATCTAATCACTTACTAAGAGGTCCCCGTATTTGTTGAAGGTGATGGATTAGCCTTTCAAGCTCCCCAGCCTAAACGGCACTCGTTGTCTTGGGCATTCCCGTCAGCTGCCTTCCTCTGATCTCTACTTCTTTTCCCACCAAATATGCTCCTGTTTATTTTCCCTGGTCACCCCCTTTCCGTAGCACATTAAATATACTTTTAAGGAGATATCAAGACTTCCCTTAAGAGTATGGGCTTTTCTTTGTGACCTCACATATACAGAAACCAGGAGATACGCACGTTGGCAGATGAGATCTGACCAGCTGCAAGGAAAGCCTTATGTGAGAGCATCCAAGTAAATTTTAAAATTCATCAAGTTAATTTAGCCTTACTTTTTAATTTAGTAAATGTTTTAGCCACTATGTTTTAATTCAATATAAGTGTAATAAACTTAAATTCATTTGAACTCACTTTTTTCTAATTCATTAAAAACATTTTTGCTCCAGTATTGTTTCTAAACAACTAATGAACCTTTTCTCTATGGTTCTTTTATGTAAATGGGCTGTTTTCAGTCTGTGGCCTTAACATATATGATTACTGTCTCTCTCCTTTATCCTTCTTTGTGATCCACCTTTCATTCTGTTTAGCAGACACTGGTTGCTTTGATTTTTTTAGAAAAATAGCATATAAATATACCTGGAAAGAATAGATACCAGCAAAATTATTCTTAAGTAAAATTCTGTATAAGTTATTTCTCATAGACTTTCATCTTAAAATCTAATTCAAGGCAGTTATAGAAGTCTTGTCACCATTAATGCTACAGAGATTCGTTTAACATTAAACAAATATTTCTTGACTTCCCACTGTGTACCAGATACAGTTGCAGGTGCTTGAAGATCTAGCAGTGAACAAGACGGACAAGGACCCTGCCCTTAGCACACAGTTTAGCAGAGGTTGCAGTGGAGATACAAACAACAGATATGTAATCAAATACACAGCCTGTAGAGATGGCAATGGATTTCTTGATCCTTCTTTTCTCTCACCATTGCTTCAAGGTTGTATCTACAACTTCATTACCTGTAGTGTTGAGTTGGATTTAGTCTCATGGTGCTACCCCCATCTAGGAAGAGGTGTTTAAGGGCCTTGTTCTAGCACAAGAAAGAAAAGATGAAGAGGTACCTGGGAGGGTCAAGTTTTTCATTTTTAAACTGGAATTAAATGGGCTTTAGTCTCGGAATTATAAAGGATTTATTCACTCATTCAGCACTGTTATCGAGCACTGTTATCAGTCAGGGTTCTATTATGTTCCAGGCTTGATAACTCCTACATGCATGCCCTTAAGAACCTCACACTCTAGGTAGAGAGACAGAGGCATAAAATAAATAACTATTGATATTTACTATTAGTAGGATTATTACTAATAATGTTATAATAAAATCTTATATTAAGTAGAAGGGGAGCACCACAAAAGCAGTAACAAACCCTGTCTGCCTGGGGAAAGGCCTCACCATAAGGTGACATCTAAACTGAGTCTTAAAGATGACCAAAAGTATAGCATGCCTCATTTATTCAGCAAATGCTTACTGAGCACCTTCTGTATACCAGGCACTGTTGTAGGCACTATAGACATAGCAGTGAACTAGACGGAGTCACTGCCCTCTTGGTAGTAGAGATATGTCAATAAATGGAAAAATAAATATGTATTAGGTAGTGAAACATGTTATACCAAAAATTAAAGTAGGATAAGAAAGGAAACAGGGTTTGCAAGGGATACTATTTTAAATAGAGTAGTCAGGGACATCTTCTCTAATGAAAGACTCTTTGAGCAGAATCCTGAATGATATGAGATGAGACCAAGAAGCAGGGGGAAACCATTTCAGACAGAAGGAACAGCATGAGCAAGGGCATTATGTGTATGAAAGCATGGCATCTTTATTGCAAAGTGAGATATTCTCTGCTGGAGCATGGGGGCAGGGGAAGGGATGGTGTGGGTATGACAGTTGAGGCTGACGAAGAAGAAAGGGGCCAAATGGCGAAAAGCCACGTGTACCATGCACAGGGCTTTGCATGCCCACATTGTCAGTTGGGGGAAGAGGGACTAGATTTTGAAGATATTTTAAGAGGAAAATAATATGGTTAGATTTTCATTTGGTTGAGTTGGGTTTAGTTACGTGTGGTTCTTGGAAAATTATCTCTAGCAGCAATATGCAAAATGAACCTAAAAGAGAAGCACAAGAAGCCAATTATAAGGTTATTATGATAGTACAGATGAGAAAATATTTGGCCTAAATTAAAACAGTAAGATGAGGCTAAGAAGGAGATGGTAGTGTTCAGATGTTTTAGAAAACCTGGTATATAAGATTTGGTGCCCTACGGATTGTGGGAAATGTCAAGAACAGCTCCTAGGTTTGAGCTTAGGTGACTGAGAGGTGATAATGCTATAAACCAGCTCAAGGGTCCCTGAAGGAGAGGCAGGTTTAGAAGTTCAGATAATGAATTTGATTTGGGGCAGTGGGAAATAACTGGAAATTAGAAGAGAAGTCAGGGCTGAAATACAGATTTGGCTGTTACCTGCATTTCATGTAAATTTTAAAAGGAGAAGGAGCAAGAGTAGCCAACATTGTCAGATACTACGGAGAAGTTTAGTAGAATGAGCATTTTTGGATTTGACAGTTGGAAGGCCACTGATGACCTCAGGATCTACCAATTTCAGTAGATGTGAGTGGAGGCAGTGCCACATCATGGTTGGGTTAAAGAATGAAGGGGTAAGAGACTGTGATTGTCCAGCTGATGTCACTGTCCTGTTCCTCCTTGGAAGCTTTGAACCAAAGGTCAGGTCTTCTTTTCCCCCTCGCTCCTTAGCCTTCTCCATTCATGGGCCAGAACTGGATGCCTGAGTGAGGGGCATGATGGAGGGACAAACTAAGATCCTTGGGTCTCTGCTGGGAAAGGGGCCAGGGAGAGGGGAGCCTGATGTTGGTGAGCCATACATTGCAGGGAACATCCACAGTGGGGGACAGCAGGTCAGGCCAGTTCAGAGACCTGTCTCCAGAGGGGGAAAGAGATGACACACAATTCTTCCATTAGATGAGGAAACTTCTGGAGCAGGAAGCTGAGGTAGGATGGGAAACAAGGGACTTTCAAGGCTGGTGGGAGAAACATGGAATTAGCTAAGAAACTCTGCTCCAGTAAAGGAGTGGAATCTGGCAGAGTGGCGGGGTGGGGATAGAATCTGAGGTAGTAAACTGATGCTGACTAGAAATTCAAGCAGGATGCCTAGATTTCTTAGGGCACAGGCACTGGGGATGTGTAAAGAGGGACTGTTGGCAGTTCTTCTGACCGTAAAGATAGCAGTGAGGAGACAGTTAGTGAATTGAGGAGTAGTCCCAGCAATACCTGGCACGTAGATGTTTAATAAATATTTGTGAAGCCCGAGGCCAGGTTGGGTGGGAGGGGGGAGTGGTGTCAGGGAGTAGACGCCTCAGTTTCTGGAAAGCTGTAATACCTGGGAGAGGATGGAGGCAGTGACTAAAGGGGACTCCAGACAGCCTGGAGGTACAAATCCAAAAAGGAGCTTTGCACCTCAGTGGGAATTGGAAGCAAAGGCCAGGATGGGCAACCCGCTCCCTTAACCCTAGGACCTAAGGAGTTACCACTGGGCCTACCAGAGATGTCCCCACCTCCGCACAAACACACCCTTAGCCTCCGCACAAACACACCCTTAGCCTCTGCACAAACACACCCTTGCCTGTGATGCCATCCCCGCCCACTGGGGGGGGGCTCGAGGGCAGGGCTGGTGGCTACTCTGAAGCCTCGAGAGCCATCAGTTCCTACCAGACCTGTTGGGGGAGCCGTCCTATCCCATGGCCGGACACAGGCCCTCAAACTTTCACCCTCTTCCAGGCAGTGGCGGGGGCGGTGCCAGAGGGCTGATGCCTGTGCGGGTTGACACTCTGACCTGGTTGTGTGCCCAGGTGGCCCCTGGCAGGCTGATGGTCCAGCAGGGGGTCAGGCCCAGAGTCTGCCCAGGCCCCGAGGTGTGGGGGGTGCCCCCCGGTCCTCTGCTGTATGAATTCCCAGGCAGGATGGCATGCGGGCCTCAGTTCGGAGCTGCTGAGGCAGGGGCCTGGTTCCGAAGCTCCTCCGAGGTCACCTTCCCGGGGCCCTCCCTTGCCCTGCAGTGCATCCCGAAGTTGGCACTGCCAGAGGATGTCCCGGCCATAGAGAAAGAGATGGAGCAGCTGGCCAAAGAGCTGAGACAGAAGAGGATGAGCCTGGGCTACTCGCAGGCTGATGTGGGGTTGGCTGTGGGAGCCCTGTTTGGTAAGGTGCTTAGCCAGATGACCGTCTCCCGCTTCAAGGCCCAGCAGCTAAGCCTCGCCAACATGTGGAAGCTGCGACCGCTGCTGAAAATGTGGCTGGAGGAAATGGATGAGGAGAACCTTCTGGGTGTATGCAAAATGGAGATGATTCTGCAACAGGCTCGGAAGCGGAGACGGGCAAGCAGGGAGAGACAAATCGGAAACGACCTGGAGCGACTCTTCCTGCACTGCCCGAAGCCCACACCCCAGCAAATCAGCTGCATCGCTGGCTACCTCCGGCTGCGGAAGGAAGCGGTCCGAATTTGGTTCTATAACCGGAGCAAGATGTGCAGTTGGCCAACCAATGATGCCTCCCCGTGGGAAGCTGTGGGGCAGCCGGGCCTCCTTTCCCTGGGCTACCAATGTGCTTTCCCCTGGCACTGGGGCTCCATTTTGATGTCCCCCATTATGGGGGATGTTGCTTTACACCATTGTATTCCCCTGCCCCTTTCTCTGCGAGTGTAGCCCTCCTCTCTGCCCCCGCCACCACTCTGGGTCTCCCCAGGCTTTCAAGCTGAGGAGGGGCCTGCCCTTCCAGGGAAAGTCAGAGAGAGGAGAAGGGAAGGCCTCTGGGGAACTGTTCCCAGGGTTCATTCAGGCTTTTAGCATTTTCTCCATCTGCTGTCTAAAGAAGAAGTTAAGAATGCATAGTAGGGAATGGGGGTGGGAGTTGTTTATGAAAAATTTGGGAGAGAAGTTGAAGTTCATTGCTGTTTTGTGTTTTTCCTTGTTTTCCCCTAGCATTTGCTTTAAGGTACTTTACAATATATATTAATAGATGGTTTGGATATTTTGTTTCTTTTTTTATTAATTTAAGATTAATTATGTCTGTTATTCCTTGTAGTTATCAGTAAACATAGGGTTTAATTTCTTTATAAACACAATATTGAGTGAAAAACTGAAGTCACAGAAGACTACTTTAGTATACCATTTTTTGGTTAAAAACAAGCAGAACTCTGTAAACATAAACACAAAATCCAGTATGACAGTTACCTCTGAGGGAAGGCTGCAGAATGGAATAGGAAAGGAAAAGCCCTTGTATGTCTTAAATCACTTTTCCGACCTCTTCTGTGAAATTCTATGCTTAACTTTTTGGAGAACTGCCAAACTGTTTTCCACAGTGAATGCAGCATTTTACATTCCTACCATCGATGTACAAGGGTTCCAATTTCTTCACATCTTTGCCAAAAGGTTTTTTTTTTATCTATAGCCATCTTAATAAATGTGAAGTGCTCTCTCATTGTGGCTCTGATTTGCATTTCCCTTATGACTCGTGATGTTGAGCATCTTTTAATATGCTGATTGTTCGTTTGTGAGTCTTCTTTGAAGAAATGTCCATTCAAGTCCTTTGTCCATTTTTAAAATTGGGTTGTTTGTCTTTTCATATATTCTGAATATTAAACTTTTATCAGATATATGATTTGCAAATATTTTCTCCCATTCTGTGCATTGTCCTTTCACTTTCTTGACATTGTCTTTGATGCACAAAAGTTTTAAATTTTGCTTAAGTCCAATTTATCCTCCTCTGTTGCTGTTGCTTTCACTTTTGGTGTTGTCAAATCCAAAGTCATGAAGACTTGCTCTTATGTTTTCCTCTATAGATTTTGTAGTTTTATCTCTTAAATTTAGGTCTTTGATTTATTTCAAGTTGATTTTTGTATATGGTATAAGGTAAGGGTCCAGCTTTGTTCTTTTACATATGGATAGCCAATTTCCTGGCACCACGTGTTGAGGAAAATATTCTTTCTGTATTGAACAGTCTTAGCACCCTTGTCAAAAATCAATTGACCGCTAATGTGAGAGATTATACCAGGGCTCCCAACTCTATTCCATCAGTCCATATGTCTGTACTTATGCCAGCACCACACTGTTTTGACTACTGTAGCATTGTAGTAAGTTTTGAAATTGAGATGTGTGAGTCCTCCAATTTTGTTCGTCTTTTTAAATACTTCTTTGGCCATTCTGGGTTACTTGAAATTCCGTATGCATTTTAAGATTAGTTTTTCCATTTTCGCTCAAAACACCATTGGGATTTTATTAGGGATTGCATTCAATCTACATGTTACTTTGGAGAGTATTGTCATCTTAAAATATTGTCTTCTACTCCATGAACATAGGATGTCTTTCCATTTATGTTGTCTTTAATTTCTTTGAGTAATATTTTATAGTTTTCAGTGTACAAGCCTTTCACTTCCTGGGTTAAATTTATTCCTAGGTTATTTTATTCTTTTAGATACTGTTGTAAACAGAAGTTTCTTAGTTTTGTTTTCATATTATTCACAGCTAGTGGATGGAAATACAACTGATTTCCCTGTGTTGGTTTTGTATCCTGCAGCTTTGATGATTTAGTTCTAACACATTTTTTGTGCATTCTTTAGGGTTTTCTACCCATGTAAGATCATGTCATCTGTGAATAAAGATAGTTGTACTTATTCCTTTCCAATTTGGATGCCCTTTCTTTCTTTTTCTTGCCTAATTGCTCTGACAAAAACTTCTGGTACTGTGTTGTGTAAAAGAGGCAAAAGTGGACATCCTTGTCTTGTTCCTGGTCTTAGGAGAAAAACTTTCAGTCTTTTCACCATTGAATATGATGTTAGCTGTGGGTTTTTCACGTATGGCCTTTATCATGTTGAGGAAATTTCCTTTTATTCCTAGATTATTGAATGTTTTTACATGAAAGGATGTTGGTTTTTATCAATGTCTCTTGAATAAGTGAAAGACATTTGAGGGATATATGATAATCTGTGACTGTTTCGTAGGATTATAATAACTACCACACCACTACTTCCTTCCCCAGTATTACCATCCCCATTGCATCCATAACTTGGGTGCCTAAACATTTTTTCTATATTCTCATTCTCACAACATTCCAGTAAGATTAAGTGACCCACCACTGGGTGATGAAACCAAGTTTTGAATCAGATTTCCCATTTTTCACAGCATGGAGCAACCCCAGAGATAGTTCAGCTTTCAGGAATGAACTTTTGGTAAAGTGCTTTGAAAACAAAAAGTCAAGTAAATATTCATTCATACTTATATTCTTCTAACCCTTTTCAAGTTACCTAATTATAAAGAACAAATTATGACAGATTTAATTTTCAAAACATAGCCCTGAGCAGCATTGTTTCAGGTGGAAAACAGATATAGATAGAGATTACACATATACCTTTATAAGATTAGATTGGGTTCCCAGTTTATTTAGTCAAGAATATGGAATCACATTGGAAATATGATGACCACAGAGCAGATGCAAATGAACCTTATATCAGCACTTTCCCATGGTCCAATGTCCCTGATGACAGTGTTCAGATTAGGGCCCCACAGACATGGAGAAGCTCCATTTCTACACTGCAGCTTTTATAATCCTTGGGGCTTACATCACTGCTCAAGAAAAACTTAATCTCTGCTTCCATTTAAGAGAATGTTTCTAAGCATTCAGCTCTGGTTCTTGAACAACATTCAGTAACAGCGAGTCCACAACCTCATCTGGGGGGAAAAAGCTGAATTAGTGCCTGGGTCTCTGCCCCCAGCTTTACAGTATCCCAGAGAGAGACCAGTTCTCCCACACAAACTACGGGTGTCCAGCATGACAAATGTATACTTTTTCTTCTTGTCAGTATCTAAAGACAGAGTACTGAGGATCCACACAGATTAGTGAAAATGGAGCCAAGCCTTAATTGCTTAGCTTTAGATTCAATAGGTAACTAATCACTTACTATTGGATTATCTCACTAGAAGGCACACAGCACTGACCCCATCTCATCCTTTTTCTAGACAGCCCTTCTGGAAAGCCTTGGAAGGGAGATGTTCTTGCAGAGGGTCAGGCAGTGTTTAATGCCAGGATGAACAACTCTGATTATGCTGTGAACATTCAGCTACAAAAAGCTATGAAGAAGTACTGACCCAGGCTACTCCTTTAGTTCTTCTGCAGCCCCTGCATATTTGGAGAAATGGTGATGGGGTGGGCTCTCAATCCCAGGGAGCAGCTCCTAGGGTCTGCCTCAGCACCTGCACAGCTGCATCATTTGCACAGCTGCTCCACCTCTGCTTAGACAAGCACTGATATGTGTCACTGATCGGCCTTCACATAATTTAAAATGAGATTTTCCGTCACTGGTTCCCTTGACTTGCTGGGAAAAGAGAAAAGGCTGGACCTTAGGGAAACCTTGATATTGAAGTGATTTCACATTTTTCAGAGATTTAAGATTGACATATAGACACCTTAATAATAAAATCTCTTAAAACTGAGAAGGGACCACCCTGGGAGTTAAGGAGAAAACCAAGTGTGGTGTTAAGTGGTTAACAGTTAAGTGTTATGGAGATCAAGTAGCATAAGAAATCAAGTAAGGCATATCATTTCAATAACAAAGATGACATTGGTACCTTTAGTGAGAACGATTTCAGTGTAGCAGTTAGTAGAGGCAGATGTCAAACAAATATATAAGTCCAAAGTTGTTATATTTGTCAGATTTTCCCATACCTCAATTTAAAATATAAATTTCAACCACTCACTTCAGTAGATCTTTACTGTCATTCTGAACATATTTCTGTACCAAATGTTTCCATTATCTTGTGTTTTCTTTACACAAAGCACATATTCTTAACCTGAATCCAAAAGAGTATAAACAAAAGAGTGTGTTTGTATTTAAGCACATTTTCTTTAAAGGTGGTTGATAGCCTTCATCAAACTTTCATAGGGGACCATGACTGTTTTTAGATCTACAATTTCAGCATTTAAGAAACATCTTCTTTTTGACCACCTTTTCAAGAGATTTCCCTTGACAGTACCTATCTAATAGATAATTTCTTGTTTTCTTCAAATCTGTATTTTCTGGATATCTCTAGTTCAGTGTAGTATCAAGACCCTGCCTCAGTTTTTACATAAGCCTTTCAAGTTTAGTCTAAATATTGCATTGATTATTGCCTTTCTTGTTCTTATGCTTTTTTAATCCTTGGCACTTTAATTAAATTCTTATCATAAAGAACAATTTCTCTTTTTCCTGGAAGTTTTCTTACTTACTGTCTACGAAATCATGAGATATCAGGATATCTACCCTTATTCCAAAACATTATGTTTTTCTTGAATTAGCATCTGTTTTTATAATTACATTATTTTTGAAATGTATATACTGTATATCCTTGTTTGTTATACTAAAACTGTGTCATGGGAACTTGTTTTTTAGAATAGTCACTCCTGTTTATGGCTTTCTCCTAGAAATAGGCTTGCTTACTAAACAGTATTGATTTTCTCGGCAGAATCTTTTCATGATGAATTGTTTTTAGAGGGCAAAATGGTATTATCTATGTAGAACAATGTTTTTAAAGTGAAAATTACAGTGCCATTTCAATAAAATCCTAGTGGGACATAGTACTTGACAAAGTGATTCTAAACTGAAAGAATAAAACTTAGGAAAATAATTAATGCAATTTTGAAGATGAAAAGTTAGGTGGCCTTGTCCTACTAGATGTTATAAAACTATAATTATTTAAATACCATGGTAGTGGTGGTGGTAGTGGTGGTGGTGGTAGTAATGATTGTGGACAAAATAAAAGAAACAAATATTTGGCTACTCCATTCATTGGAATGTGAATTGGTGCAACCTGATGAAAGTCTGTTAGGTAATTCACATGAAAAGCTTTCAAATTGGTGTTCCCTTTGGCCCAACATTTCAACAGTTAAGAATTTTTATAAGAAAATATACATGTGAAAGTGTCTAAAGATTTAGTGATAAAGTTATCACAGCAATTTTTAAAAAATTTTTATCAAAAAATTAGAAGCTGGCCGGGCACAGTGGCTCACGCCTGTAATCCTAGCACTTTGGGAGGCCAAGGCAGGCAGATTGCTCAAGGTCAGGAGTTTGAAACCAGGCTGAGCAAGAGCGAGACCTCGTCTCTACTGAAAATAGAAAGAAATTAATTGGCCAACTAAAAATATATAGAAAATATTAGCCAGGCATGGTGGTGCGTGCCTGTAGTCCCAGCTACTCGGGAGGTTGAGGCAGAAGGATTGCCTGAGCCCAGGAGTTTGAGGTTGCTGTTAGCTAGGCTGATGCCACAGCACTCTAGCCCGGGCAAGAGAGTGAGACTCTGTCTCAAAAAAAAAAAAAAAAAATTAGAAGCAACCTAAATGGTTAACAAACGGTTAAATAAATGGTACACTGTATATGATTAAGATTGTGTCACAGAACCGCAGTTTTTGGCATACAGAAAGTTCAGAGTAGATTTTGAATGAGACAAAATGGCTTATGAAGCTTTATGATACCATTTTTAATAAGCTGCATTACATATAGAAACAATCTAAATTTATATCATGGTTATGGGTATTATTGGTAATTTTTTAGAATTTTTGCTATATTAGTTATACCATTAAAAAAATTCCAAGGAAGGCTCTAGGAAACCTAGGGTTCCAAAGAATAGTCATTCTCCCAGTCTTCTTTGTCTTTAAAATAGTAATTTCTCCTTATAAAGCAATATTTTAAAAAGTAAATCTGACCTTTTTTCCTTTTTCGTCATATTTGTAGTTTCTGTAAAAGAAAGACAGTTCTCGAAATGGAGGAGTATGAAGGTATGTAAGTTAGAAAGATGTTGCTAAAAATTAGGGCTTTAGGGTTTTTTTTTTTTTAATCAGATGCCCACTAATGTTGAGAGCTGCAGTGTAGCACAGTGAGGGAAGACACCTGCCATATATGTCTGTTTTCCTGTACAACATGGTAATTTACAATTGCAATTAGTGTGTTTATAAACCTCTGTGTACTTAACCTATATTTAGAATATAAGTCCAAATCATTTCCATGTTTCTGAATGTTTACTTTTCAATTTTAAAACGCATTTGAAAATATCAAAATCCTGATTTCAACACAGTAGAATCTTTGCTTGTCATTTTTGAAGAAACCAAGTAAATTTAAATGAGCTCTGTAGATTTCTAAGTTGGAAGGCAGGATCAGTTCCTATGATTACATCCCCACCAGTTGAAAGATGAACTGTTATGAAGTGAATCCACCCCAATACCCAGTAAAATCCTTAAAACAAGGCATTAGCATTATCATGGCTCCACCAGTGAAGAAAAGCAGGACAGGAAGCTTTGGGAGAGGCTACACCGTTTACATCAGAGGCTACCTCCAAAAAAAACAAATCTAGCACGCAGGTCTATTGAGCTGCCACTCTGTCACCTTCACTTTTCAGCTAGGAGCACAGCTGTGAATTCTGCTAAAGGCCAAATTAGCTACTTTAGTCTTGAACTTGAACTTTTTCCCCCCCGCAGCTTCCAACAGAATGACAAAATACTGCCAAAGACTATGGTTGGAAAAGGAAAAATTGGGACTTTCCTGAGAATTCACTACATTTTTAATATTCATTATTCTTTCCTAAAACACTACAGCCTGAATGTCATTTCTTCTTCAGAGGAAAAATGGTATTGTTTAACAGTTTGTCCTCCTTTTCCTTCCAGGATATATGGTATATAGACCCTCTTCTAGGACTCGGTCCAGTGGCCAAAGCAGTATATAGATGCATTAAGTTGATCAATTATTTTAGAACAGATGATAATGCTCCTGGATCAGCTTTAAAACTTTTAATATTATTGATTGAGTTGCAGGAAATCTTAACATATACCTTTTCTATTGAAAGAGAATGTGTTCTAGTAGTATACAACCATATTCGTGTTAAGGCTGCCAAACAAAGTACCACAGATTGGGTGGCTTAAACAATAAAAATTGATTTTCACACAGTTCTGGAGGCTACAGATTTGAGATCAGGGTGTGGGCAGGATTGGTTGTGAGTTATAAGGAAGGATCTGTTCCAGTCTTCTCTCCTTGACTTGCAGATGACTCTCTCTTCCCTGTATCTTCCCATTGTTTTCCTTCGTGTGTGTCTGTGTCCATATTTCCTCTTTTTCTAAGAACACCAGTCAGTGATGGCAGATTAAGACCAACACTGACAACCTCTTTTTAACTTAATTACTGCTGTAAAGATTTTTTTTTTTTTTTGACATGTGTCTTCTGCTCAAGTCAGAGTGCAGTGGTGTCATCGTAACTCACTGCAACTTCAAACTTCTGGGCTCAAGCGATCCTCCTGCCTCAGCCTCCCAAGTAGCTAGGACTACAGGCCATGTGCCACCACTCATGGCTAGTTTTTCTATTTTTTGTGGCGATGGGGTCCCACTCTTGCTCAGGCTGGTCTTGAACTGCTGGCCTCAGGCAGTCCTCCTGCCTCAGCCTCCCGAAGTGCTAGGATTATAGGCGTGAGCCACCACACCAGCCTGTAAAGATCTTATCTCCAAATTCAATCACATACTGAGATACTGGGAGTTAAGACTTCAACATGTGAATTTTTATAGGGAAACCATTCATCTCGTAATACCAGCCTAATTAAAATTTAAACTAAATGCATTTATTTGTTAATGTATTTGTTCAACAAATATTGAGTACCCTATATAGCAGGTAGTACCCTAGGTGCTAAGATGCAATCATGACAAATAAAAGTGTCAGCTTGATCCTCAAGTTGCTTAAAGTACAGTGAGGCATCCAGACATGAAATAAACGTGTGATTACAACTTGTAATAAATACAATGTGGTAGGAGTGACATAAGGTATTGGGGGGGTCTTCATTTAAATTTATATTTGTAGCCCCCCACTTAAATATTGCCTCTAATAACATCAATTGTTGACAAATATCCTAAACCAGAGGGAACTGCAGAGGAAGTATGGTCCTGTAGCCAAGGCATACTTTGGGAGATAGGCATTTCTAGATTCAAATCCCAGCTTATTAACCTATCATCTCTGTTTCTTGCAATGAGTTTCTTCTTTAAGCCTTAGTTTCTCATTTGCAAAATATATCTAGCAGTCCACAGGGTGAGAGTTCATAGAAGGATAAAATTAGGTTAGATAGAAAGAAATCTCTAGGACTTCCCTTTTATACAGTAGGCGCTCAATAATTTTCTCTCCATTGTGCTGCCACTGTACCTTGTCTATGCTTTATTTATAGCTCATAAATCACTCTTGCAAATCCCTAGGAACTTTCACATAATAAATACTCAAGGATTAGTAGCCAAAACAGAATAAATGAAAGAACAGAAAAAGTAGAGCCACTCGTCCGTCTCAGTTGCCAGAAGATTTACTGATATTGTGAAATGACTTTTGGTATTATATTAATAATAATTGGAATGCAATTATAAAATCCATTTCGTTAGCTGTTGGATGACAACTAGGTAAAAGAACAGATAATAAGGTTTTGATATGAAGATTTTAGAAGACTTTTTGAAAAGCCACATAGCATTATATAGTAGGGAGAAATGACCTCTGAGGTTGTGTCCAGCCTAGAATAATTGTATGAGTCTCAATGACTAAGAACAAAACAATGCACCACAGATTGAATGTGGAGGCTAAGAGGATGCAGAGTACAAGAACAGACAGAGTAGGGTGACACTCGTCCTGATGCTGTGATTCCCACCTAGCTTTTCCTTCCTGATCGCCGGCTTCTCATTGTCTCTCTCAAGTGCAAGCTCAATCCTGCCTTCCTTCATACTGTTGCTTCATTAAAAGGCCACTCTCTCTAGAAGCTTTTCTGTCCAAACTCAGCTATATTAGTTTGCTAGGGCTACCAAAGTATCATAAACTGAGTGGCTTAAACAACAGAAATCCATTGTCTCACAATTTTGGAGACTGCAAGTATGAGATCAAGGTGTGGCCAGGGTTGGTTCCTTCTGAGGGCTGTGAGGAAAGGGTCTGTTTTAGGCTTTTCTTTCTTGGCTTGTAGACAGCCATTTTCTCTGTGTATCTTTTCATGCTGTCTTCCCTCCATGCATGTCTCTGTGTCCAAATTTCCCCTTTTCATAGGGACACCAATCATATTGGATTAAGGCCCATCCTGATAACCTCACTTTGACTTGGTTAATTCTGTAAAGATCCTGTCCCAAACAAGATCACATTCTAAGATACTGGAGCCTAGAACTTCAACATACGGATTTGGAGGGCAAGAGGACACAATTCAACCCATAACACCTACCACTCCTGATTTAGAGAAAAGATAGGTGTGTGTTGGAGAATAGGTATAGAAAGGCAAGGAGACATGTTTCATTTTTTCTTACAGAAGAGTTAAATGGTATGTCCTACAAGGAGATGGTATGATGGAAAGGTATGGTCAAATAGTCCCAGATCTGCATCCAGATGCAGATAATAACACTGTTCTAGGGTTAACCTTCTCAGGAAATTTTTAAGAAAAATAAGATTTCTTCCTTCCCAAGCAATAACCTTGTGGACTGAAGAATTACAGTATCTATTTATTTCTGTCTATTTAGGGAGCAGAACAGTTGAACTCTCATCAGTGAGATTGAGAAGCTTTATTTTAGGAAGAAAATTTTGAATATTTTGATAAAGATACGCTTCTTAATTTTCCCAGAAAAATTGATATGTGAACCTATTGTAAAAGCCCTATCACTTTTTGTTAAGCATTGTCAACCACTAATTTCATCAAGCTAATGTGACAGGACAGTCAAGTGACTCACCTTTAATTTGTTGTCATTGTGTCATATTTACACAAAACAGAGCTAAAAGAGCAGAGAACAAAAGTTTATTAGGCAGTGATTGGTTTCATAAACTGTTTTAAGAATATTGCTAAATCAAAGTAAACACTGTTTTTAAAATATATTAATATTAATTACAAATCATTCTTTCTGTAATAATCAGGCATTAAATACATGCAGATAGTATAAGTGATCACCTCATTTCAAACATTTTTTTATGGCACCAGTCTACTTGTTAAATATGTATTACCTTTGAGATTTCAAGTAAAGAGAAGTGGGAAAAAACTTCCCATACAGGGATTTAGTGTGGTGTTCTTTACCCTCCTGAAAAGGCAATCACACCAGTACCACAAGTTAAAAAAAGAATGTTTTGCTGCCTGTGTGTCACATCATTAAAGTAGTTAATCTAGAGCCATAAATTTTTGTCTTCTGGGCCAAGAAATTTTAAGTAAAATACTAACAAAAATGTAATGCTTTTAAATGAGGAGTGAAAGAATCTTTATCCTTTTTATTTGAGTTTCCAGAAATGGCAGACTCCATAAAAAATTACATCATTTTTATTTTTAAACTGAGTTTCTTGCATTAGTCAGTAAACAATTTATTTGGTGAACATCCTCTGTGCACATATATACACCATGTGAACATTTAGGAAACAGAAGGTGCTTGAATTTGTGAGATTTAAATATTTTCTCACAGTTGATCCAGTGATACTACAGTTGAAATAAAACCATATATAAATGAAATACCACTTTCTACTAAAATGCAAGTATAGATTTTTTATCATTGTTTTAATGAGGACAATAATGATGCCATTTAGTCAGGACATCCTATAAATCTTTAGCATGTTTACCTCGATATGTATTCTAAGACTCACCATAAAACTCTGCTTATCCTAATCACAAATATGCTTATACATTTATTACATTATCTGACTATACATATTTTTGTGTTGCTGATTTTCCTGCAAATATTATTAAATTCTGAAACTATATATAAGCAGTAATTTTTTTCTCACATTATTCTTCTAAAAACATGTACACATATATATTATTCATATTTTAAATATATTATGTAAAATATGAGCTATGTAGACCAGAACATGGCAAGGAAGATGATAATACACAGCAGAGCAGGTTTTGGCCATCTTTCAGCATGCTTGCTGTGGCCTTAACCCAACTCCTGCTTCTCCTCCAGGTTCTGTGTCCTCACGTTCTCTTAAGCAGTGACATTGTACCTCTGTACTTCTTCTTCAGTGACCGAATATCTAATTAGCACCTGTTAAGGGCCAGACGCTGAAGTTTCAGAATTAAACAAGGAGCACATAGGCTAGACAGAGTAAAGAAGTGAGAAAATCAAGGCTTGGTTCACCAAGTGACCAGTGTTAGAGGAATGGGCAAAGGAACAACACAAAAGAGCAAATAACTCAGCGAGGGACAGGTGGGAAGATTCTTAAGAGCAGGGAACAGCTTGAGCTGAAACTTGAAGGATAGGTAGGAGCTGTTGAGTGGAGGAGCTGAGAGAGAGAGAGAAGACCAAAATTCAGGAAGGGGAGCAAAAGTGAAGGGAGTTTATTTGGACTGAAAATCTAGGCTATGATTAGTTACTGCAATTGAGACTTAAATGTAGTAGAAATCCTGACAGCTATAGCCAGAAAGTAATATAGTCCTCAGAATGTAATTGCATGAGCCTTCCAAAATGCATTAGGAGAAATATTTTCTTAACGTTAAATTTACAGATTAATATGTCAATCTTAAGCAGACATAGAACAACACAATAGGTAATTTCTTTAATTGTAGTACTTTTGTTGATGATGATGTTATTGTCATTCAAGACACAAAATCATTCTTCATGTGGCTGGTTCTTATTGACTTATGTCAAATAGCCTAAGTCATAATATTAAGTTCTAAGGTTCTGGAGGCCTGTTTTTCTGGGAACTAAAATAATTTAGTACCAACATAAAGCTTCCTGATGATTTGCCTTGACACTACTGATCAGCAAATCTAGAGAAAATCATTTAGCAGATCCACTGGCCTGTTCTTCTCAAGAGTCAGTTGTCTCTACTAGGCTTTTGATAAAAAACTGTTAATCAGTTCCTTTAAGTATCACAATATCAGAAAGAAACTACTGGGAAGGTTTGGTAATTGAAAAAACTGTCAGATACCAAAAATAGTGTCTTAAGTAGAAGCCTAGTTACCTTTGTTTGCAAAAAATATATATATCTGATTGGAAACCCTGTTGACTGCCATGGAACACCGTCATACTGTTTCTGCCCATAGCGCCTTGTATGAGAGAGTACCTAGCATGATACTGGAGATAGAATAGATATCAATAAATTTGCATATCATACAATTTACTTAAAATAATTAATTAATTCATCTATGTTTTATTCTCACATGAAATAAAAATGATAAATATACTCCTGGCCAGAGTCATTCTTAGAACAACAGCAAAAAGCCTTTATAAGAATCATTAAAAAGGACTTAGCAAGGCATAAAGAACAACACAATTCTTAATAATGATTTTTTTATGAAATGAGGAAACTATGTATAGTAGTTAGTATTAAGTCCAGGGTTACTTTCATCTATGAATATTGAAATATCTTAATATATATATTAATCCTTGCAAAACATTCTAAAATGAGTTCTTAACATCCATGTAGAATTTGAAAAAGATTAATTTTTTTCCCAAAATCATGCAGACTCACCAGTGTCAGTGGCCATCAATAAATGCATGAGTCTTGACACTATGCTTTGTCTCTAAAAACCAGTGACACTTGTTAAAATAAGCTATTTCAGCAGATTTTTATGAAGATAGGCCAAAAATCTATTAGGACCCAGCAATGATATATGTATTCCTTATGAATATCTATTACTTCTAAAAATCCCCAAAATATATGTAATGAAACATGTCAGGTGAATAATTTTGAGAGGTCTGCTCAGGTAGTGGGCTTATGTTCAGTTTATTCCACTGGGCAATTGCATTTTTAGACCCTTGCCACCTACAGAGAATAGCCAGAAGGTATACAGCCTAATAGCTTAAAGTTTCTAGAAGTTAACTATGTTGGAATTTAATAAGAATATTCAGAAAGTAGAAGTTAAGTAATTATTCTAGAACACTGAGGGCTTTTTTTTTTTTTTTGGAGTTATTTGTAACTCAACTTGAGGTAGAATATAGCTCATCCGAATCATAATGCCAGATGAGTTATTTTCCAACCAGCTCTTAAAGTGGTTTATGTGTTACAGCTTAAGCAATACGAAAATGCATTCTGGAAAACCATTTACTAAACCTTTTATTGTCCAATGCTTCTGCTCTCTTACCCAAGAGAGATAGTTATACCTAACTCTCAGTTGTTTATGAGTACATTGTTTATTCGGAGAATTATCCACAACAAAACCATAATCTTAGACTAGCTTTCCCTTGTTTCTCAGTACATTTTCTATGTCACTGTTTCCCAATACCAAACTAGTATATTCTCAGCAAATGCAAACTACTCTTAATTGTGCCAAGAAAAACATAATCAGGAGAATAAATTCCTTCTTCTCTCTCACAACCCTCTCTCCTTCATTATTATAAAGTATTAGAAAACTGAATATGAATTACTTTGGATTGCCTACCCTTTTTAGTCATCCATAGCATTTACATGGATAATCCAGAAGCTTCTTGCCCTTAAACACATATTAGCATTTAAAAATGCCACTATTAAAATTTACTGCATAGTTGTTTTACAGATTCAAATATGTACACATGAATTCAGATATGCATACATGAATATCAAGCTCACATTGTACAGGAATTCAAAAAGTTGAATACAATCTACTCTTTTCAATTACTGTACTAGTGTAGACTCTCTTTACTTTAAGTTACAAAACTCCAATTCAAACTGCTTACCAAAATAAAGGTATTGATTCATGATTCATATAAACTGAAAAACCAAGGAGATCCTCTATTATAAACACTTAAACTGATCCATCAGCTGACTGATATTCGAGTCTATGATTCTGAAATAGATCTAAGTGCTAGCACAGTGCCCCAAGTCATTTTTGTTGTGTTTGCTGGTTACCACATGAAGTCTGAGCCCTGCTATGTGAAGGGCCTTCTTGCAGTAGTATTCATTTCTCTCAGAACTTGCAATCCCTGAGGAGAGCCCACTCATCTACCTACGTATATCCTAAGATAGTTTAATGGCATCTGCACCATGGACCAGTTTGACATGTGAGCATACAGAGACAGTCCATTAGTTCTTCATATTAATCCTATTTTATCTAGTGATACAACCAAATCAATCTTTTCAAGGGAGAGCTGCTGAAATTTTTGGGGTTATTTTTATCAGCATTTAATTTCTTTTTGGATCATGCTTTCATTTGGTATCTATTTTTTAACAAATGACAATAGATTGTAATAATCTATTTTATAGAGAAACTTTGGGGATTAGCAGCATCTGTATACTTGTCATCTCATTTGTTCCTATACTTCAGGCAAAATAATCCCTAAAATATCAGAGGTAAATATATTTTGTTTTATTTTTTAAATTGCAGTGAAAATAAAAATCCAGAACATAGTTTGTTATTCACAATGATTTTTACACCTAATTAAAATAATACAGATTCTTAGTCTTCTTGTTTTTGTTCTTTTTCTCCAATTCTGATTTTCTATTTTTCATTTCCCAAATTACTATATTTCTTGTTGTCTGCCTTAAACTCCTAGTGAAAAAAAGTAGGTCAGTCAGTCATTTGGTTTATCAACAAATTAGCCAAGCAAACTAAAATCACTATATAAGCTACCGTTCCTCCTCTTTTATTCTCAGAAAAGATAGAAAATAATTGCTTACTGTCCTCTCAATATTTTACGTACAATTAAATTATTTAATATAGTAGTCCCCCCCCAACCTTATGTGAAATTTTGCTTTCCATGGTTAACCATGGTCAGAAAATATTAAATGGACAATTCCAGAAATAAACAATTCATAAGTTTTAAATTGCCCATCGTTCTGAGTAGTGCGATGAAATCTCGTTTCATCCCTCTCCATCCTGCCTGAGACATGAATCATCCTTTTGTTTTTGCCAGTGTATTCATTCTGTGTGTGCCACCCACCTGTTAGTCACTTAGTAGCCATCTCGGTTATCAGATCGACTGTTGTGGTGTCGCAGTGCTTGTGTTCAAGTAACCCTTGTTTTACTTAGTAATGGCCCCAAAGGGCAAGAGTAGTGATGCCGGCCTATTGTCCTGATTGTTCTATTTTATTTTTGTTGTTGTTAATCCCTTACTGTGCCTTATTTTAAATTAAACTTTATCATAGGTATGTATGTATAGGAAAAAACATAGTATATACAGGGTTTGGCACTATCCACGGTTTCAGGCATCCACTGGGGGATAAGGGAGGACTGCTCTATCACCCGGGGACTATATTTCAATATCAGATTGCTCTCACAAAAACAACTTGTTCATTAGATATACTGATAGACAACTCAATTTACTATAAAACATTGCATTTCATTAATTACAATATAATTTTAACTAGTGAAAATTTGACTATATCTTACAATCAGTTTGATAAGAAAGCATTATGTCATAGTTTAGTTGGCAGTCTTTTTTCTTCCTAAGTGGTATGTACAGTAATGATGAATCTTAGAATCAATGGTATCTTGGATTTGATGATATATAGTACTATGACTGTTACAGGTCTTCATTTATCCAAAGAGTTTCATTTAAGTCAAGCTTTTCTTTCTTTCTTTTTTTTTTTTTTTTTTTTGGTCACCATCTGTTAAGAACGCTAGGTTTGGTTTAAAGATTCCCTTTTGTAAACCAAAATTTATTTTTGTAATATTAACGATTACTTCTTAATGTGTCTATCTTATAAAATCAGATTTTCATTATTGTATTTCTTAACTCAGAGCACCCTTAGGTTAACAACTCCATTCACCCATCATTTTCACATTCTTTTTGTATGTACAAAAATACTCAATGTCATTTAGATATTAGTAATTTATTTTTAAGGTTTAGAAGAAACTATGTTTCATTCAAAGCAAAAATATTGAGGTATTGAGAACCTGCAATTCTTATGTGTGAAGCTATTTATATTAATCTCAATAATTCAGCTTGCTGTAAATCTCTTTGGTATGTTTCTGGTCTGATTTAGTGCCTTGTTTAAAGATTAATGTTACAGGGTAATTTACTGCAGCTTCACAGATGGTATTTGAATCTTTGTAAATGGGCTTTGGAATCCTATGTACAACTCTATATAATCTTAGTTTAACATCAATGTAAATGTTGAACTTAAAACAGTTCTAAAAGATCATAATAGAAATTTCATTATCCCTTTCTAAAAACCATAAATTTTAAGGGGATTTCATGGGCTAAGTATTTTTACTTCACTTAGCATGGTTAAGGTATAACCAGCTCCTTATATTTGAAATCACCAGCCCCTGTATGTTGAAAATAAACATAAAAAAATAAAATAAATTACCTTGCTTTAAATCATTCCAAAGTTCTAGTTACAGGAGAAGTTACTGTTCTTATTTTTATAGCTTCCTTTATGAAATGCTTTATAGAATCCACAAACACACATTGCTTTAGTGTCTTTCCTTTGATGTCTATAAAAGACCCATTCAAAACAGGAGGTAAGTGCTCCTAATGTGCACAACAGAATTTGGCTGAAGTTATTTGAAGCTGTTAGAGATAACCTTTCTCTACATGTCTTTCGGGGGGGAAACTGGTGCCAACAATACCGTTAAGCTCTAATTAGTGTAACTAACAACTAATATGAAAGAGCAGACTAGAGGTCACTCCTAAGAATTTAAAGGTATTAACGGGTTAAGGTTGTAGGGCATTCTATCCCCCAGCTTAATCTGTTGCCTTAGCTGGTGAGATTTGTTGAAGTCATCAGTGCCCTCTAACCCCGAGGTGTTGCTCTCTCATAATTTGTTGCTCACATCCCAAGTTCCTCCTTCCTGTCTAGTGAGATGACTTTGGGAATGGCAAATTCATTTTAAAGTTCTCGTCACAAATGCTTGCAGATTTTTAACCTTTTAATATAGATAAGAGATCACATTTAATTTGCTTTAACATTTTGTTGCATTTACGGAATATGATTCGTTGAGAACATTTGACATGTATTTTAAGAGGAACACTTAAAATCAAACTATTAAATCAGATCTTGTGTAACTGATTCTAATACACACTGAATATTCCACTTTTTATGGGCTACTTCTTCAAATTTAATTGCCCAGAAGTGGATTTTGTGTATGTTTACAGTCAGTGATAATACACTTAAAAGATAAGAATTTAACAGAGAAATCTTTTGTTTTCATGAAGTGTAGATAACTCCTGTCTTCTAGTATTTGGCTTTGGCTTGTTCCTCATCTCATTGTGTGATACCAACACGTAAGCATATAGGAAAGCCATAGAACTTTAATCACTCTTTCTTTTCCCATTAAAGCCATACATATAAGGTTATTTCTGTAGTTTCTTTCTATCTAGCAAAGCTAGAAAGTTTTTTTTTTCTTTCAAAGCAACAGACTGCAAGGTAGCACTGTTGAGAAAGAGTCAAAAGGAAACTTTCTTTCTACTTTTTGTATTGCTACCTTTGTCTCAGGCTGTCATTACTATTATATGTATTGCACTATTTTAAAAAATACAGATTATTTATTGTTTATAAAGTAAGCTAGGGCAGGTCCCAATAACTAAACAAAGTTTTATTTATTTGGTTGTTGTTTGGAGACAAGGTCTTGCTCTATCACCCAGGCTGGAGTGCAGTGGCATGATCATAGTTCAATGTAACCTTGAATTCTTGGGCTCAGGCAATCCTCCTGGCTCAGCCTCCTGAGTAACTAGGACTACAGGTATAGGCCACCACACTGGGCTAATTTTTTTTATCTTTTGTAGAGAGTATTCCTTGCTATGTTGCCTGGGCTGGTCTCAAACTCCTGACCCCAAGCAGTCCTCCTGTCTTGGCCTTCCAAAGTGCTAGGATTACAGGCATGAGCCACGACACCCGGCCCCAATAACTAAACAGACTTTTAAGATGAGCAGCATCAAATCACACAACCCCAAAGGAAAGAAAAGAATATTTAAAATTCAGATTATCCCTAGATCACTGGACATATGGACATTTAGATACTTTAAGAGTATAGACTTAAAAACCATAGTTCTCATTTCAGTACCACAAGAACTAATTAAGATACATTCTTCCATTGAGTCCTTCGTCTCAGTGTTATATGCATGTGCCACTGGTGGTTCATGGGTAAACCATTTTTTATTTTAATAGTTATTTGCTTATTCTAACATGTATTAGAAAAAGATAGGAATAATACATGAAAACCGTTTAATGGGTATTATTGTTTAGGACTAGGCAAATAGAGAAAGTTGGTGTAAAGAAAATGCTGGGTATTTTAATAGTGCTTATAATTTGTGCATATGGCAAAATTCATGAAAGTGTTCACAAATGACTGAAGTTAGAGAAACAAGGCTCTATCTAAACATGTAATTCCTTAAGTTTTCTTCTATCCAAGAACTCACAAGATGCTCTTGTTCTTTCGTTTCTACATACTATTGGTTGTGGTTTATTTAATTCATGTGTGGTCATGACAGTTTGGTCTTTTGTTTCCAAAACAAGCCGTCTTCTCTGGACTTTGGTCTTGTACTAGACGATTCCTTCCTGTGAACTGGAGGAAGGAACTGCCTATTAAGTTCTCAGCTAATAAGTTTCTCAAGGTTGGAACCATATCTGTATAACTTGATCTAAGCTATACCTAGCATAGTAACAAATCCAAGTCATCATTAGTGTGTGTTCTTACTGATTGATTCACATGTTCTAATAACAAATTTAAGAATGTTTCTGCATATCCCTGTACATACCTCAAACTAACAATTTTAGTTACTTCATCAATGATTTAAAACTTTTTAAAAATAAAGAGAAGACCAACGCTATAGTTTTTTCCCTTTTATTTTTATTTCAGCATATTACAGGGGTACAAATGTTTACTTAAATTTCACATAGACACCAATCCTTTTTCATGCCAGATTTCCTAAGCTATGACAGACACCAAGGACAGTATTGAAAAGTCTTATTTTTTTTCCTTCCATCCTATCTTACGATTAACTATGAGAGTAAGACATCAAAGCTGAACTGACTTCAAAGCCTGTAACACTTACGGTTTCCAGCTATTACTGTAACCAGCCGCTTCACCCTGACAGCAATTCATCTTACAGAGCTGCCTCACGAGGTTCCACCCCTCTGCTTCCCACCTCCCTCTCTCCCAAACCTATCAAATTAAAGACTACTCTTCAATGAATCCTAAAGTTAAACCAGTCCAGGAAGTTGGCATGTTTGCTTAATGTTAAAATTTTACCATTAAAGTAGACCACATTTATTGTTTATTTATTCACTTTTTCCAAAATTACGCCTTTTACCAAAGGCCAAGGGATATGTTGATATTAAATATGATGTATTTTATTTTTATTTCAAAAATATAACATGCACATGTAGATAATATTGTGTATACACCTACCACCTTAGTTAGGCATCACAAAATGAAAAATAAAATGGTGAGTCTGGTATTTGGCTCTGTAAATCAATGCAGTAAAGAGGAGGAAGTCCAAAATATGGATTATCCATCAGAAATGCCTGAAATGAAATTCTTAAAAGCATATGATTTCTTTAGCGAGAGAAATAAAGCCTCATGAATATATAGTTTGCTTGCTACATGACAGTTAAAATACTGGGGCTGGGTGCAGTGGCTCATGCCTGTAATCCTAGCACTTTGGGAGCCTGAGGTGGGAGAACCACTTGAGGGCAGGCATTTGAGACCAGCCTGAGCAAGACTGAGACCTCATTTCTACAAAAAATAGAAAAAATTAGCCCAGAGTGGTAGTATGCATCAGTAGTCTCAGCCAGTTAGAAGACTAAGGCAAGAGGATCACTAAAGCCAAGGAGTTTGAGGTTGCAGTGAGCTATGATGACACCACTGCACTCTAGTCTGAGAGTCAAAGCAAGACACTGTCTCAAACAAAAAAAGGTAAAATATTAACGTTTGAGGTTGTCCTGGACTTTTAACCAAGTATCTTCCTTGTTACAAGGCACTAAAATTTTATGTAAACCAGTTTCTTGAGAACTGTAGAACTGGCACCAGTTGAAGATTTTCAGTTTTTTTTTTAATGGTCCAGTTAAAATTTTTAAGTTATTGAATTATTTGGTATACTTGGTAAATATTCAGTACCACTGCGGGAAAGAATCTCTTGAGGTCTAGTAGGTAGCATCCACATCTTAAAGATACTGGGCCAAAAGAACTCACAGAAGACTTTAATAATTTAGCTATTCTCAACCCCAAACCATACGTGAGGTTCTGAATAGAAATGATGACAAAGACTTTGTGGACTTTGGAAAATAAATAGGCTCAATGTGATGGTTGAGTTGTTTTAAGAAATGGAATGGGCTGCATTGCACATGGGCATGCTTTCTGTCCTTTGAAGCAGTCAAATGAAGGCTTGATGACCAATTTTCAAGAATTTGACAGAGGGAATTTATGCATTGGGTAGATTATACTAAAGAATCTTTAATATCTTTCAATTCTAGGGTTCTATGTTTCCAAGATTAAAGGACATAAAGAAAGAGAATTGAAGATTAAGTGATAGCAATAGCATGTGGCTATTGTCTGCAGTCCAGTAATTAGGTGGGTTTTACAAAGAACTCATAAATGGGTGTAGTGAATGGATTTGAAAAGAAAAAGGCATCATGGCCTGAGTAGATAAGAGAAAACAACAAAATCATGCACATTTCTTCTGGCACTAAAGGTTGGAAGAGAAGGGAACCTACTCTGAAATGCTCAGAAAAGTAAGCATAAGGAAAATGAGAAAGGAAGCTTTTTAAAAGAGTGAGAAACCAAATGAATTTTCAGAGTGTTGAAAATAGAAACCAAAGGATTTTTTTTAATCTGTATTACTTAAAGAGAGGGAACAAAACAGGTAGGAAAATGAGAAGTTAAAATTTTAATTTTGGAAGATAAATAGTAGGTGGATATTTTGAAATGTTAAGTTTGACTTAAACAGTTTCTACAAGGAAATAATGATCACAGCAGCTTGTGAACAAGACAGCCTTTACACATGTCTTTTAACAGGCATGTAGGGAAAGGAGAACTAAGGAAGAAGAGGACCCAGGAGTCATGATGAGATGTAATGAAAAAGTACACAGAAGATATAACAGTAGAAACAGAAGGAATATGTTGATTCAAAGCAGTAGAAATCTTATTTGTAGGAAATTTCTTAAGTAATAGTTTTCCCTAATTCTGTTTTGAGGAGCATAATAATTTCAGGGGACTAGGAAACACAATGTGAGTGCAGAAAGATAAGTCACTAACCAATATGTCACTCTGGGCTAGCTGAACCTCTCTGATCATGTTAAATATTAGCTAGGTAGATAATTTCCATGTTCTGACATTCTCTTCTAATGCCCTAATTCAGACAGAATTAAATAAGAACTCTATAGGTTAAGAACTCAGATCAAATGTTTCAGCTTGCAACAACTAGTTTATATTTGGTCTATTGCTATGGTAGATAATTTTGTGAAGGTTTCTTTTTTCTTTATAATTTAAGGAATGTAAAAGTTATGGAGATATCTCCTGTATGGGTGGGCAGGAAATGAGAATACCAGGGGGTGCTGCAGAAATGAAGTAGCACTAAGAAAAGTGAAGATGAACCCCATTCAACTAGGTTTAAAGAAATGACAGGATGTCTAAAGAAGACATCCAACAGAGAACTGTCAGTGTTGCCTTAAGAACAGAGATCAGGCATCTGCATTAGAAGTGAATCATTAGGTTTGATTTATTGGCAATAGAGTGACAGAGAAATCTCATTAATAGATGATCTCCAGTGAAGAAAGAAGAGATACTACCAAAGAGTCTTTAGAGAGTTGAGAAAAAAACTAGAAAATATGGGCTGGGCGCGGTGACTCACGCCTGTAATCCTAGCACTCTGAGAGGACGAGGAGGGTGGATTGCTCAAGGTCAGGAGTTCGAAACCAGCCTGAGCAAGAGCGAGACCCCCGTCTCTACTAATAATAGAAAGAAATTAATTGGCCAACTAAATATATATAGAAAAAATTAGCTGGGCATGGTGGCGCATGCCTGTAGTCTCAGCT
>CAUYRT010061373.1:0-43727 GCA_963574885.1 Lepilemur ruficaudatus
GGGTCTCGCTCTTGCTCAGGCTGGTCTTGAACTCCTGACCTTGAGCAATCCACCCGCCTCGGCCTCCCAAAGTGCTAGGATTACAGGCGTGAGCCACAGCGCCCGGCCCCGATTTGACTTTTTGCAGGAATTTTTTTAATGTTGTAGTAAACGGAAGGATGTCTGCATCTAGCTGTGCTGCGGGAGGTGTCCTAGGAGGACAGGGTGCGAGCGGGGACCAGGGAGGCGTATGACACACACAGTGAACAGCATAGCCGGCCCGAGGACTGCGTTTGGAGCCACAGGGGTCTGGGAGACCGGCCTTCAAGGAACCTGGGCGGGGTGGCCCCTGCCTTATCCTGTGACTCCCAACCCAGGCCCAGCACGGCCCCTGCCTGGAGAGTCCCCACTCTCCCCCGGCTCCGTGCCTGTGCTCCGCACCTTTGGGGTCACCGATGAGGGCGTCTCCGTCTGCTGCCACATCCACGGCTTTGCGCCCTACTTCTACACCCCGGCGCCCCCCGGTGAGTGGCCCCACCCCCACCCCGAGACCCTACCCCTGCCCACCGGAGGCCACCGCACCTCTGACTGGCCCTCTCACACCAGGGTTTGGACCCGAGCACCTGAGCGACCTGCAGCGAGAGCTGAATGCGGCCATCAGCAGGGACCAGCGTGGGGGCAAGGAGCTCACGGGGCCAGCAGTGCTGGCCGTGGGGCTGTGCTCTCGGGAAAGTGAGTGATGTCCCGGGGCCCAGCGGGTGGGGCCCCGCTGAGCCGGTCCCAGCCTCCTCTGTCCGCAGGCATGTTTGGGTACCACGGGCATGGCCCCTCCCCATTTCTGCAAATCACCCTGGCGCTGCCCCGCCTCGTGGCCCCCGCCCGCCGCCTGCTGGAGCAGGGCATCCGCGTGCCGGGCCTGGGCACCCCCAGCTTCGCACCCTATGAGACCAACGTCGACTTTGAGATCCGGTACAGCCTCTGCCTCCCTTCTCAGACCTCTGTCCCCACTGCCAGCCCCAGGCAGCCTCTGCCCGCTGACTTTCAGCCCCCGCCATCCCCCAGGTTCATGGTGGACACGGACATCGTTGGCTGCAACTGGCTGGAACTCCCGGCTGGGAAATACGTCCTGAGGGCAAAGGAGAAGGTGCGGGGCTCCCTGGGTCAGGGCAGGGACCCAGGGCCCTGCTGGCCCTGACACGCCCATCCCCACAGGCTACGCTGTGTCAGCTGGAGGCCGACGTGCTGTGGTCAGATGTGGTCAGTCACCCCCCAGAAGGGCCGTGGCAGCGCATCGCACCCCTGCGCATACTCAGCTTCGACATCGAGTGTGCTGGCCGCAAAGGTCTGTCTGCAGGGCCTGGGCCGCCTCCCTCCCTCTGGATGTCACTGATGTGCCAGGTGGGGTGTGGGGAGAGCAGGCCTGGCAGGGGACAGCAAGTGCAAAGCCCCTGAGGCAGGAGTGAGGGGGGGCAAGGGCCTGGCGGTGGGGGCAGAGCAGGAACCAGGGGTGGGTCTTATAGCTGCTGCAGGCAGTGGGGATGGACAGGTGTGGACAGGCTGGAAGAGGGCGGGAGATGCAGCCACGTTGGTGGGTTGTAGGGAGAGGCAGGAGTCGGGTCCCACGTGTCCCCCTCCTTCCCTCTACAGGCATCTTCCCTGAGCCCGAGCGCGACCCTGTGATCCAGATCTGCTCTCTGGGCCTGCGCTGGGGCGAGCCGGAGCCCTTCCTGCGCCTGGCGCTCACCCTGCGGCCCTGCGCCCCCATCCTGGGCGCCAAGGTGCAGAGCTACGAGAAGGAAGAGGACCTGCTCCAGGTGGCTCTCGTTCCACACGCCTCCCCCCACCCCGCCCTGACCTCCACATCCCAGGTCATCCTAGGCCATCCCAGGCGGGGCCCCGGGACGCAGGGATGCAGTGTCTGCGGGTTTGGTCGCAGCCCTGGGCTCTGAGGGCTGAACATTTCCCTCTGGGTCTTGCAGTATTTCAGATGTGCAGGAGGTGGGGGTGGGCTTCCAGACCATTCCCGGAGTAGGGGGATCTGAGGCCGAGGGATGAGCAGGGTGACCCTGTGTGCTCCCTCCGCCAGGCCTGGTCCACCTTCATCCGCATCATGGACCCTGACGTGATAACCGGCTACAACATCCAGAACTTCGACCTTCCGTACCTCATCTCACGGGCCCAGACCCTCAAGGTGAGGGCAGGGGTGGGGAGAGGCTCTGCAAAGACGCCCAGCCGGGGCCCCTTTGCTGCTCCCTTCCCTGTGGCTCTATTCCCTTAGGCTGTCCCTCTTGCTCTGTGTACCTGTAGCCCGTCACCCACAACAGCTCCAAGGGCATCCTGGGCCTGGCCCTGTCTTGCTCAAAGTCCACACTGTCACTGTGACTTTTGTCAGAGGTGAAGAGGGCATCCTGGTTACGTGGAGAAGGCCTGTGTATTCAGAGCTGCGGGCTAAAGCTTAGAGGGGTTCAGCAAGCCCTTGAACTAGCCCTTGAGTCCGGGCCTTGCTTTAGCAAGAACAAGGCCGGGCGTGGTGGCTCACGCTGGTAATCTGAGCCCTTTGGGAGGCTGAGGCAGAAGGATCGCTTGAGGCCAGGGGTTCTAGACCAGCCTGGGCAACATAGTGAGACCCCCGTCTCTACAAAATATTTAATATTAAAAACATCAGCCGAGTGTGGGGTTGCACACTTGCTGTCCCAGCTACCCAGGAGACGGAGGAAGGAGGGTCACTCGAGCCTGGAAGTTCAAGGCTACAGTGCCACTGCACTGCTCCAGCCCAGGTGACAGCAAGACCCCGTCTCTTAAAAAAAAAAACAGTAAGGGAAACCATAATAGTAATAATGAAGAATAAGGAAAAGGTGGAGAGGCCGGCGCGGTGGCTCATGCCTGTAATCCTAGCACTCTGGGAGGCCGAGTTGGGCGGATTGCTCAAGGTCAGGAGTTCGAAACCAGCAAGAGCGAGACCGTGTCTCTACTATAAACAGAAAGAAATTAATTGGCCAACTAAAAATATATAGACAAAAGTTAGCTGGGCATGGTGGCGCATGCCTGTAGTCCCAGCTGCTCGGGAGGCTGAGGCAGAAGAATCGCTTGAGCCCAGGAGTTTGAGGTTGCTGTGAGCCAGGCTGACGCCACGGCACTCTAGCCCAGGCAACAGAGTGATACTCTGTCTCAAAAAAAAAAAAAAAAAAGGAAAAGGCGGAGTTCACTGAAGATCGTGACAGTCTGGGTGTGTATGTCGTCCGGTGTGAGCATGTTGGTGTGTTAGTTTCCTCAACCTGCTGTTACAAAGTACCACAGACCATGCATGTGGCTTAAAGCGACAGAAGTTGGTTGTGTCATGGCTCTCAGTCCTGGAAAGGCCGAGGCCCAGGTGTTGGCAGGGCTGGTTCCTCAGTGACACAAGGGCTGTGAGGGAAGGGCCTGTCCCAGACCTCTCCTTGCCTGGCAGATGGCCGTCTCCTCCATGTCTCTTCATGTTGTCTTCCCTCTGTACACAGCTCTGTGTCCTAATTCCCCGCCTCCCCCCCCCCCCTTTTTTTTGAGACAGAGTCTCACTCTGTTGCCCGGGCTAGAGTGCTGTGGCATCAGCCTAGCTCACAGCAACCTCAAACTCCTGTGCTCAAGCGATCCTCCTGCCTCAGCCTCCTGAGTAGCTGGGACTACAGGCATGTGCCACCGTGCCTGACTAATTTTTTTCTATATTTTTAGTTGTCCAGCCAGTTTCTTTCTATTTTTTAGTGGAGACGAGGTCTTGCTCTTGCTCAAGTTGGTCTCGAACTCCTGAGCTCAAACGATCCTCCCGCCTCGGCCTCCCAGAGTGCTAGGATTACAGGCGTGAGCCACCGTGCCCGGCCCTGAAATTTCCCCATTTTATTAGGACACAGTATTGTTCTAGGGCCCACCCCTGTGATCTTATCTTAACTTGATCTCCTTGAGAAAACTAAACAGATTCTTACGATTCCCAGCAGCTCCAGGGAGAAGTCCCCCCACCAGCCTGGCATTTACACCCAGGCCACTGGACCCCTTCCCTTGGCACACCTTACGCTTTGCTCTAGGCCCAGCTCAGGCCTCTTCCCTTGCCTCAGTCTCCCGCCCAGGCTGGGCCCGACAGCCTGCAAGGCCCTTCCCCCTGTGAGCTCCCTGGCGCCCTCAGCCCAGCTCTCCAGGCCGCCCCCTGCCTCTGTTCCCCTCAGCTGGGCCACCTGATGCGCTCACCGCATCCCTGCTGAGTGTAGCATCATCCCCCAAATCTGCTCCTCCTCCTGGTCCCCACCTAGGCGCAGCCCTCAGCCATTGGGTACCATGCTTGGTCTCCCAGCCCATGAAGCCCCCAATTCTCCTTGTCCCAGCCCTGGCTGCAGCTTAGTCCTCCCCTCAGAACTCCATAGACTCCCTGACCTCCAGCCCCCATGCCCAGCCCCAGAGCATCTTTGATCTAGGGCTGCCTTTGCTCCTGGGTTGCATACAGAGATGTTGGTCTCAGTCCCCTTCCCTCCTGTGACCCCGGAGCCCCTGAGTCAGGAGCCAGCTTGTCCCACGCTGCAGCCTCTCCCTGCCCACGTGGCTGTCCCACCCCTCAGGTACAGACATTCCCTTTCTTGGGCCGTGTGGCCGGCCTTCGCTCCAACATCCGGGACTCGTCGTTCCAGTCCAAGCAGATGGGCCGGCGGGAGAGCAAGGTGGTCAGCATGGTGGGCCGCGTGCAGATGGACATGCTGCAGGTATGGCCGGGTTGGGCCGGGAGGGTCCCCAGCCTCGGGAGGCCACCGCCCAGGCCCTCGCCCAGCCCGGCCCTGCCCCGCAGGTGCTGCTGCGGGAGTACAAGCTCCGCTCCTACACGCTCAACGCCGTGAGCTTCCACTTCCTGGGCGAGCAGAAGGAGGATGTGCAGCATAGCATCATCACTGACCTGCAGGTGACCCCGCGGGCCCATCCCCTCCGTCTGCTGCCTTCCTGACCTCATCTGACCTCCTGCACCTTGTCCTGACCCCTGACCTTTACCTTCCCTGACCTCTCACCTCAACTCTGCGCCCCAATCTCTGACCTCTTTCATCTACTTGTGTGACCCCACCTGCCACCCACCTTTTTCTGACTTCTGACTAGATTTTTGCCCACTCCTGTGACCTCTGTCACTGTGACCTTTGCTCTGCTGCCCTGACCCCTAGTCCACACTGGCTCTTCAGACTGCTCCCCTCCTCCCTCTGACCCTGTCGACTGTCCCCACCCAGACCCTTGTTCCGCCTCCCAAGCACCCCCAGGCCACCTTGTCCCGACCCTGGAGCCCCGGGGCCCCCACCTGACCTGTCGGTGCCTGTCCACAGAATGGGAACGACCAGACCCGCCGCCGCCTGGCTGTGTACTGCCTCAAGGACGCCTACCTGCCGCTGCGGCTGCTCGAGCGGCTCATGGTGCTGGTGAACGCCGTGGAGATGGCGCGGGTCACGGGCGTGCCCCTCAGCTACCTGCTCAGCCGCGGCCAGCAGGTCAAGGTCGTGTCCCAGCTGCTACGGCAGGTCAGTGGGCCCCATCCACGCCGCTGCCTACCAAGGGGCCCTGCCAGGCTCGTCCCCACCCCTGGGCTCCGGTCACTCACCCCGGCCACGTGTCCTGGATGCACTTTCTTCCCCCACCTTCTAGTCTGCCCGCGCCCACCCCTCCATTCCCGCCTTCTCCCCTCCCAGGCCATGCGCGAGGGGCTGGTGATGCCCGTGGTGAAGTCCGAGGGCGGCGAGGACTACACGGGAGCCACTGTCATTGAGCCCCTCAAAGGGTGAGGCCCTGAGGCGGGGGGGCGGGGGGCGGGGTGGTGTTCAGGGGGCTCCCGGCCCTGATTCCTCGAGGCTCCTCCCCTCCCAGGTACTACGACGTCC
Source organism: Lepilemur ruficaudatus (assembly GCA_963574885.1). Lineage (NCBI taxonomy): Eukaryota > Metazoa > Chordata > Mammalia > Primates > Lepilemuridae > Lepilemur > Lepilemur ruficaudatus. The sequence continues at coordinate 5,850 of CAUYRT010061373.1, forward strand.
CCATCGCCACCCTGGACTTCTCCTCACTGTACCCGTCCATTATGATGGCCCACAACCTGTGCTACACCACGCTCCTGCGGCCCGGGGCTGCCCAGAAACTGGGGTACGGCGCCCGCATCGGCACGTGTCCCCCAAGGCTGACCTGGGCCCTACCTTCCAGGGCTCCCAGGCTGGTGGGGCGACAGGCACAGGCCCAGAGCTAGCAGGGAGAGGATTGGGGTGCAGGAAGGGCCTGAGTGTGCTCATGGCCGAGGCCCGGACAGCAGGGCAGAGGTGGGGCTGGAGGAGGAGAGGCGGCCGGGCAGTCACCGCCACCGTCTCCCACCCAGCCTGACCGAGGATCAGTTCATCAAGACGCCCACTGGGGACGAGTTTGTGAAGACGTCGGTGCGGAAGGGGCTGCTGCCGCAGATACTAGAGAACCTGCTTAGCGCCCGGAAGAGGTGAGCTCTAACGCCCCTCCTTGCTCAGCACTTGGACGTGCTGAGGCCTCTCAGCGGACCCCGGCCCTCTCTGGGTCACCGGGGCTGCCCGCTCCAGGCAGCTGCCACATGCCCTTGGCCGGAAGCCCCGGGCAGTGCACAGCTCACCCAGCTCTGCGTGGTTTCCCTTTCTAGAAAGGCGACCTGATCGGGGCCCAGGCCCAGGCCCCTCCCCAAGCCTCGGGTCTTCCCCTGAACCCTGGGGCGCTGCCTGAGTGGCCTTTACCCCATCCCCTCCCAGGGCCAAGGCCGAGCTGGCCAAGGAGACGGACCCTCTGCGGCGGCAGGTCCTGGACGGGCGGCAGCTGGCGCTGAAGGTGAGCGCCAACTCTGTCTATGGCTTCACCGGCGCCCAGGTGGGCAAGCTACCATGCCTGGAGATCTCACAGGTGAGCACTCGGGCCCCTGGCAGGCACGCAGGGGGCAGGCGGGCCCCCTGTGTAAGTGACCAGGCCTCCATATGGTGGAACTGCAACCAGAGGTCAGGGCCTGGGCACCCAACTCGCTGGCCTTTTGGAGAGAGGAAGCCAGCACAGCTCGAGCAGTTGGTTCATTCGCTTTATGAGCCAACACCAAGCGTGTGCTGTGGTCGGGCCTTGCCCTGCACCCTGGGGGTACAGAGGTGACAAGACTGATGAGAGTTCCTGTCTCTGTATGGCTCACAGCCTCATGTAGACATGGACAGGGACAGCAATAAACATGTCTAGGAGGCAAGTGGGGCGCTAAGTGCTCTGCAGACAGATAAAGCAGGGGCTGGGCGGGGCCTGCCACTCTGAGGCAGTGATGCTCACGCAGAGTCACCCATCACACGGTCCCCTACGGGACCCCCGACCCCAGCACGCCGCCCCCCAGCTCACCTCTCCTTAGTTCCTGCGACAGTGAGGGGAGGGAGGTAGATTCTTCTCTCACTGATGGGGGAATAGGGAAGGGGCTGTGTCTCTGCTCAAGGGGACTGGGGGACGCCCGACAGCACAGCCACAATCTGACGCTTGATTGCTGTGTGTGCTCGATCAGTGTCACAGTGGGTGTTTGGTCAGTGCCTGGCTCTGAGAGGGATCGTAGGCAGAGACACCCACTATCTCGCTCGCCGTCCACAGCAGCATCCTGGGCCTGCTTACCCATGGCAGTGTGGACAGAAACACAGACTCGAAGTGAGACCACAGAGGGTCTGACTTTCTGAGATTCCCCCAGGCTGGAATCAGTGCCTCAGCCCCTGGCCTAAGAGAGCCTCAAAAGAGTCTTCCTGTCCAGTCTTCTCTCCTGGGGTTTGAGTCCTGGCACATTCCAGACTAGCAGAGCAAGTACATCTGTTCTTGGTTACCTCCAGCCATGGGGAGCTCCCTCCCTACCTGGGCACTGCGTCAGTTTTCACGTGGCTCTGGACAGAAGGCTTGGGAGAATTGCCAGTGGGCAGGCCTTCTGGTAGGAGGGGCCTGTGCACCCACACACCCAGCTGCAGTTCTGGAGCTTCCAAGACTGCTCTCAGATTCAGTAGCACTAGAAGGACTCACAGTAATGATTTAATACAGCAAAAGGATACAGATTGAAATCAGCAATGGGAAGAGGTGTAGAGGGTGGGGTCTAGGAAAGACCAGGCGTGTATCTTCCAGTTGTCCCCTCTTCAGTAGAGTCACACAGACAGCACTTATTTCTGGAAGATTGATGCATGACAACACACATGGAGTATTGCCAACTAGGGAATCTCACCCTAGCTTTGGTCTTTGATATCCATGGTTTTTACTGGATGTCATGTAGGCACGGAGCACCCATGTGACTGACCTTAGTTACTCAGTCTCCAGCCCCCTCCTCCCATAGGTCCAACTGATAACATGGCCCAAGGTCCCCACCATAAACCACGTTAGCATAAACTACCCGGTGTGGCTCAAGGTCTCAGATAAACAGAGACACTCTTTATCAGGCAGGATATTCCAAGGGCTTAGAGGTCTCTTTCTAAGAGCCAGACAAAGGCCAGACCTTTCTCTGGGCAAGGTGGATCCCTTCCTGCGTGCCACCCTTACTCCTCTATTTGGCCTTTCATAATCTTTGGTGGAAAGGGATGAATGTTTGGACATCAGTCCCCAACCCCTAAGCAAAAGGCAGGCCAGGAGAAGAAGATAAGAAAGGTAAGAAAAGGAACATAGAACAGGCAGAACAAGTAAAAGACAGATAATAGATTTAAACCCAAATATATTAGTAATTACACTAAATGTAAATAGACTAAACGCTCAAGTTAAAAGACAAAGATTTTCTGACTGGATCCACACAAACCAAAACAGAAGAAATACACCCATCTCTTTTTGTTGTTTCTGCCCCCCAGCCTGAGTTTCCTTAATTGTAAAATAAGACAATTAGAAAGGAATGGTTTCTCAGTGGGGGTGGTACTACCCCCTACACTGGGGGGCATTTCTCAGTGGGTAGGTAGGGTCATTTCTGATGTCACAAGTATGGGGGTAGCACTGCTGGCTTTCAAGGAGGAGGCCAGGAATGTCAGTGGTCCTTTACCTCAAAAAGCTGCCCAGAATATCACAGTGTCAGGGAAACACTGAGCCATGGCATCTTCAGGCTACACTTGTTTGATGTTGTTAGTTCCTCATCTGTGCCCAGAGCTCTGGGCCAGAGAACCCATTTCTTTCTAACAGACCACTGAGGAACAGCCTAGTAGCTTCATTTTGCAGATTTGGAAACTGAGGCCTGGGTGGGCAGAGTGGTTCATCCAGGCCCCTGCTGCAAGGAAGTGGCAGAGGCGGGACCCCTCCAGCCTGTGTCCACTGCAGATGACCTCTGGGCCTTCACTCTGCGTGATGCTCTACCCCACAGAGTGTCACCGGCTTCGGGCGTCAGATGATTGAGAAAACCAAGCAACTGGTCGAGTCCAAGTATACAGTGGAGAATGGCTACAGCACCAGTGCCAAGGTCAGGGCTGCTCGGACTCTGCCCTAAGATGGGCCGGGGGCAGGTGGGAGGACTGCTGGATGCCCAGGCACGTCTGTCCCCATGCCTCCTGGTCTCACCCTGTCCCACTCTTCTGCTGCATTCCTGGGCTTCCCTCAGCACTGGGCACCCCTGGGGGTTGGCAGGAGGTACCCCTCCTCACACACGCACCCTGCCCAGGTGGTCTATGGTGACACCGACTCCGTCATGTGCCGATTCGGTGTGTCCTCTGTGGCTGAGGCGATGGCCCTGGGGCGAGAGGCTGCAGACTGGGTGTCAGGTCACTTCCCATCGCCCATCCGGCTTGAGTTTGAAAAGGTACTTGGGCTCCCCCCCGGCCACCCCCCTCCCCCGGCTCCCACGCTCAGGACGCAGTGGAAACTAACATGGCTCTTGCCGGTTTGGGGGCTTCTGGCCCGCAGGGTGTCTGCAGGGCTTGAGTATGTACTGAGTTGGGGATCCTGTGGGGTATCAGGGTCTCTCCATTTTGGGGTACTCTGAGTATCCACGCTTTGAGTTCACAAGCCTCAATCCAATGTCAAGGTATTTTGCTGCCTGGATGCTCCTGAGTTTGGGGCTGTGGCTTTGTTACACAGGACAGCATCTGTTTTTTGAAAACCCTGTCACAAAGTCTGTGGTTTTGAGGTTTCCCAGCACCTGTCAGATGTGGGGGCTGCCCTCAGCAGTGGAGACCCTGCTGGGGGTGTATCTCGGATTGTGCACCCTTGTCCAGCCCTCCCAGCTCCCAGGGTGTGTCAGGCTTGGCCTCAGGGGATGTCATGCCATACTTATTTTATTTGTAAGGATCAGGGTCTTGCTGCATTGCCCAGGCTGGAGCACAGTGGCTACTCACAGCTGCCGTCATAGCTCACTGCAGCCTCGTACTCTTGAGCTCAAGTGCTCCTCCTGACTGCAGGCGTGTGCCCCCATGCCTGGTCCTCAAGCTGTATTTTTTCTCCATGATTCAAACGTGCATCTCTGGGTGTCCCAGATCTCAGACTTGGAGCCTTCCGGTTTGGGGAAGTCTCTGGCCTCAGGGCTCTGCGCTGGGCCTAGTCCCGTCTGCCTCAGCGGGGGGAAGCCTCATCGCATCCCCTGTCATGTTGCAGGGGCTGTCTCTAGGTTGATCCCAGTCCCTGTTTCACATTGGGGGCCCCTGGAGTGCTGAGGGTGCCCAGGGGCCACCTAACAGTAGCATGCCAGGGTCACGGGGTCCATCCTGCCAGGCTTGGGGCTTGTATTCTCAAGTGTCCAAATCCTGCGTCTCCGGGCCCATCCCCATCTGCCTTCGTTTGCTGGAGGGAGTCTCAGGACTGGGGACCCGACACCACGGTCTTGGGGTCTCAGCCACGGGTCACTCCCAGGTCTACTTCCCCTACCTGCTCATCAGCAAGAAGCGCTACGCAGGTCTTCTCTTCTCCTCGCGGCCTGAGGCCCATGACCGCATGGACTGCAAGGGCCTGGAGGCCGTGCGCAGGGACAACTGCCCCCTTGTGGCCAACCTCGTCACTGCCTCGCTGCGCCGCCTGCTCATCGACCGGTATGGGGGACCTTCATCCCAGCCCCTCCTCCCTCAGACCCAGGGGTCCAGGGCCCCAGCCCCTCCTCCTCTAGGGACACAGGTGTCAGGCCAGTACTTCCTCAGTGGGGAGGCAGTGGGAGGAGTCGCCTTGGACAGCTGTGGGTTCAGGCCTCGACTCTGCCACCTTGCAGCCTGTGGCTGGGCAGGACCCTCCTTAGCCCAGGAACCAGTGGAGGTGCCAGCCTGGCCCTCAGTGGCCATCGGTGACACCAGCCTGGCCGACCCGCCTTCCCCACAGAGACCCGGAGGGTGCTGTGGCCCACGCACAGGAAGTCATCTCGGACCTGCTGTGCAACCGCATCGACATCTCGCAGCTGGTCATCACCAAGGAGCTGACCCGCGCGGCCGCCGACTACGCCGGCAAGCAGGCCCACGTGGAGCTGGCCGAGAGGTCCGCGGGTGGGCGGGGCGGCGCCAGCCAGAAATAGCCCCCTCCTTCCTGCCAGCTGGGCCCACCACTTCCTATGCCGCCCCCCACCAGCCCTCACCCCTCCACCACTTGGTCTCCATGCAGGATGAGGAAGCGGGACCCCGGGAGTGCGCCCAACCTGGGCGACCGCGTCCCCTACGTGATCATCGGTGCTGCTAAGGGCGTGGCCGCCTACATGAAGTCTGAGGTCAGGCCCACCTGGGCTGCCCGCATCCTCCCAGCCCCCTCTACTCTCACTTCTGCTTTCCAAGATGGGCGGGCTGGCCGGGAGGGGCGTGTGCCTCTGTGGGCCCCACAGGGCCTGAGAACCTCCCTCTGTGCCCTCCCCCAGGAGTCAGTCTCTCAGCCCCTCTGGAGTTATTCTGACACCTCCCTTGCTCCCTGCTTTAGAAGGGAAGCCCTGGCCAGGCACAGTGGTTCATGCCTGTAATCCTAGCACTCAGGGAGGCCGAGGAGGGAGGATCGCTTGGGCTCAGGAGTTCGAGACCAGCCTGAGCAAGACCTAGACCCCGTCTCTACTAAAAATAGAAAGAAATTAATTGGCCAACTAAAATATATAGAAAAAATTAGCCGAGCATGGTGGCGCATGCCTGTAGTCCCAGCTACTCGGGAGGCTGAGGCAGGAGGATCGCTTGAGCCCAGGAGTTTGAGGTTGCTGTGAGCCATGGCACTCTAGCCTGGGCAACAGAGTGAGACTTTGTCTGAAAACAAAAAGAAAGAAAGGAGGCCCCAGTCCCCGCCCTGTAAACACAGCTGTCCAGCCCTGACTTCCCTGGGTTCACAGTGTTCCCATCCTACCCAGACTCCTGTGACCCACATCTCAGGCCCTGTGACCTCTGACCCCGACTCCTTCCTTGTCCTTGCTTCCCCCTGTGAACTCTGACCCTTCTTTGGTGACCTCAGGGTCCCCAGCATGGATCACAGAGCCTGTGGCCCAGAGACTCCTCCATGACCTCTGACCCCATCCAGACCCAGGCCCATGTCAGCCTGCAGGGCACTGCCCACACCATCATCCTCCTGCCACCAGTGGTTCCCAGGGCCCTTGCCCTTGGCCGCCTGGTGGTGACGTGTGTCTGTATGGCCGCAGGACCCGCTGTTTGTGCTGGAGCACAGCCTGCCCATCGACACACAGTACTACCTGGAGCAGCAGCTCGCCAAGCCGCTGCTGCGCATCTTCGAGCCCATCCTGGGCGAGGGCCGCGCCGAGGCCGTGCTCCTGCGTAAGGGCGGGGCCGGGCAGGGGGCTCCCTGGGCCAGAGAGGGCCCCAGCTCACCGCCCGCACTCCCCTCCTGTAGGGGGTGACCACACGCGCTGCAAGACGGTGCTCACAGGCAAGGTGGGCGGCCTCCTGGCCTTCGCCAAGCGCAGAGACTGCTGCATTGGCTGCCGCACTGTGCTTAGCCACCAGGGTGAGTGCCCGCCGGCCACCCGGCCCCACCCCCAGCCCACAAGCAGGCACTGTGCCAAGAGACCTGGGCCTCTGGGTGGGGGCTCCCCTCTGCCTGCACCCCCCACAGGAGGGTCCTCGGCCCCCGCCCCGGGAGTTCCCCAGGGGAGTTTTCCCCACACACGGGCTCCCTTGTTCTCTGGCCTCCGGGGACTTTTGGAAGCCGGGATGGGCCCTGGGCAGGGAAGGGGCAGGGATGCGGTGGCCAGGCCCTGGCTGAGCCCCAGCCCCCGGCGCTGACCCAGCCCTGCCCCCACCAGGTGCCGTGTGCAAGTTCTGCCAGCCGAGGGAGTCGGAGCTGTACCAGAAGGAGGTGAGAGGCCAGGAGGCTGGACTGGGGGGGGGGGCGGGGAGGCTGCAGCACCTGCTCAGCCCCTCCTGTCCCCAGGTGTCCCACCTGAATGCCCTGGAGGAGCGCTTCTCGCGCCTCTGGACACAGTGCCAGCGCTGTCAGGGCAGCCTGCATGAGGATGTCATCTGCACCAGGTGTGTGCCCCCGGGCCCCAGCGGCCCGCCGCACCCCCCCCAGCTCCCGGCCTGTGGGTCGTGGGCCAAACCTCCCTCTCCAGGGTCTCTTCCTGCGCGCCCTCCCCGCCCTTCCCCTCTGGCTGTGAGGCTTCCTGAGCCTCAGTGTCCTCGCCTGCAAAGTGGGCCCATTCCAGCCCCCCAGAAGGTGGGTGCTCGGGGCAGCAGGGCTGGGCACCCAGTATCTGCCAGGGAGTGGCACACCCAGCCGGCCTGGCCCCCTCCGCCAGGGAGGGGCTGGGCTTTCCCCAGGGAACAGGCAGGCGGGGCGGGTTCCCACGCCAGGTGACAGGTGATATACGGCCGTGGCCCACTCCTCGCCGGGTACCCGCTGTTATCGGCCCCCCCTTCGCGCCCACTGAGCAAACAGCCTGTCGCGGGAGGCGGGTGGGCAGCAGGCAGGGGCCAAAGTCCTGGGAGCGGCCCCTGCCCCAGGGATGGGCGCTTACTGCCCCCGCCCCATCCCCGGGCTGGGCACCGGCCTGGCCTGACCCCACCGCCCACCCGCAGCCGGGACTGTCCCATCTTCTACATGCGCAAGAAGGTGCGGAAGGACTTGGAGGACCAGGAGCAGCTTCTGCGACGCTTCGGGCCCCCTGGCCCTGAGACCTGGTGACCTCGGAAGCATCCTTGAGGGCTGGGGCGGGGGTGAAGGTTAATAAAGCTCAGGCCTTTTGCTACCTGGTGTTTTGTGGTCTCTTGGGGGGAAAGGCGTATCCCATAAGCCTGGACCAGACCCTTGAGACCCCCGCCTCAGCCTCCTCCACCTCAGTGCTGAGGTTTCTGCTGCCAGGCCCATGGCCTGCCTCATTTTCCCTTTTGACCCCTCCTGTGCAGCTGTGAGTGAAAGTCTCCATACATGCTCTCCTCTGCCCTGCTCAGGGGCACCCAGGTGTCTGGCTCCAGCCCACCCTCCCTGGGGGCCGCCTGCCTTCCAGGTGCTGACCTATTTTCTCCAGGCCTTGGGGCAGCCCCTGGCACAGAGACTTCCACTCCCCGGCATGACCAAGGGGACCCCCCTGCCATGTCACACACCCACGGATGTTTCCACGTCGGGGTCCCGGCGATCAGCTTTGGGCCTTGTTTGCTCCCAGCCCCTGTCCACTTATGAGACCCCTGGCGATCCCCGTGTCTGTCCCCGTGGCCCCTCACTGCCTCCTGACACCGACCTGTATGTCCCTCAGGGACAGAGTCCGGCTGCCGCCCCCGCCCCACCCACGGCCCAGCCCCTCCTGCTGCAATGTGGCTCCTGGGTCCAGGTCCCCACTTCACGGACCTCCCTGGCCCTTTGCTTTTTTGGGGTTCCCCAATCCAGCTCCTCTCCCATACCCACCCTCTGTGGGGATCCCCAAATCCAGGCAGCCCCCCTGGCCTGCCCTCCCTGCCACGTGACCACAGCGTTGTGCAATCCAGCCCCTTCCCTGACCCCCTCCCTGAGGGGATTTTCGAGGAGGGCCGAGCTGTGCCCCCCCCAGGGGGCCGGGCCAAGGTATAAATAGGGTGGCGGCCGCAGGCGGCAAGCTCCAGCCCTGCACCACCATGCTCGCCCTGGAGGCTGCACAGTAAGTGGGGTCCCCCTCTCCTGCACTCAGGACCCCCCGTCCCCAGACCCCTCTGGCCCCTCACCCATGAGCAGTGGTCTCTGCCCCGCCCAGGGCAGGTGGGTGGGAGGGGAGGGGTCCACACTGTCACTTGCCCCGCTGGTTCACTTCCCTCTACCTTGGGCTCTTTCCCCCCATCCCTGTCTTTCCTGGCCCCCAAATATCTCATTTCCCTGGGACACTTGCTTCTGTCCCCTCCGCTGATGTCCTCTGTGGCTCTTACGCTGCCCATCTCCGCCTCTCCCCGGGTCTCACTGTATCGTCCCTGCTGTGTCCCAGTCTCACTCCGTGTCTGGCTGTTTCTGTGTTTCTGTCTCTGCAGCTCTCTCTGTCATCTGGTTGTCCCCCCTCACTCCCACCCCACGTCTCTATCCCTGGGGCCCGGGTGCCTGGCTGTCTCTGCACACCCCTCCTCTCCCCATTGCCTCTGTTTCCCGTCTCTGCCCAGACATCTCTCCATTGCTCTCCACCGGTCCAAGGTGCACCCATTTAACCGACTTGCCACGCAGGCCAGCTCGGCCCAGGCCCCCTCCCCCCACCTCCTCTCCGGGGACTTTCTCTCCCTCACTTTCCCTGCCCCCCCCCAGCCTGTGTCTATGCAAATCCCAGGGAGGGGGGGACATTTGCCTGGCCCCCGCCCCCTACTTCCTGTCCTGGTGGGGAGTGGGGTGAGTGTGGTGGGGCAGGTCTCACGCAGGGACATCAGCCCGGCTGCAGAGACAGCAGCTGTGCCCGCTGCCGCCGCCTCCCCTGTCAGCCCCCAACCACTTGGAGATTCAGGTGGCTGAAGGCAGCCCCGACATGCCCCTGTGTCTCTCCCCTTCCAGGCTCGATGGGCCACACTTCAGCTGTCTGGTGAGTCAGTTGGGGGGCCCCTGGGGCCAGGGAGGGGCGGCCCGCCAGTGACCTCCCTCAGAGAGGTCACTTGCTCCCTGCCTCAGTTTCCCCTTCCATCCCTTCCTGTCACTTTGTCTTTCTGAACTCCCCCGTCCCAACACAGCCACATTTCTAACGTCTCTCCGGCGCTCTGACTCTGAGTCCGCTCCCTGCGACTTTGTACGTCTTGTCCCCTGCCCACCCCACGTTCAGCAAATGCACTTACATGTCTTTCTTTCCCTTCCTCCTTTTTTGTTTTGTGTTTTTAAAAAATTGATTCTGTGATATTTCAGACACAAGAATACTATGCCCAGCACCCTCACACCCGCAGCCCAGTCTGAGGACCAAAACCCTGACGGCTGCAGCAGAGAGAACCCCTCCCCCACCCCGTCCCCTCCTCCGGTTTTGTTTTGTTTTGTTTTCTAACTGAGGTGTAAGTTACAGGTCAGTGAAGTGACAAGTCCCCAGTACGCTGCAATGTCTTTTCACATTACGCGTACACCTGTGTCTGTGTCTCCGCAAAGCAGATCAAGGCATAGAACACTTCCATCGTTCCAGAATATTCCCTCATGTCCCTTCCTAGTCAATACCCGATATTTTCCACCATCGATTGGTGTTGCCTGTTTTTGAACTTTATATAAAGTGAACCCTGCAGTGTGTCTCTCTCCGGGGCTGGCTTCCTTCGTGCAGCATGAAGTGTGTCGGGCGCTTGTTCTGGGCCCTGGCTGTGTCGCGCTCCACCACTGGCCACTGCGGTTTGCAGCCCTGCACCTGCTGACGGACACTTGGGCTGTTTCCAGTTGGGGACTATTGATCAAGCTTCTCTGATTATTCTTGAACAAGGCTATCTTGTGGACGTACATTTTCCATTCTCTGGGGGAAAATTCCTAGGAGTGAGACTGCTGGGTCATAGGGATGCGGCATCATCCCCAGTTGCCAAAGCAACACATGATTCTTGGGACAAGTGGAAGAAATATGGAGGTGGGTTTGAGAAGCCTTGAGCCCCTGCCTCTGCAAAAACACTTCCGCCTGCTCTCGCCCTGCACCCACCCCGCCCCCCAGGCAGGCAAGGCCGGTGGGGGTCCTCCCACCCCTTCCCCGGGTGCTGTGTGTGCTGCCTGCACACCGGCAAGGTGCCAGGGGTCTTGAGAGCCCACGGTCCCAGCAGGACCCGGCTGCCATGTGTCCATCTTGCATAGTGTCTGTCTCTACTGTCTGTACCTCCATATGTCTCTGTGCCTATTCTCTGTGTCTCTCCTTTTCACTGTCTCTATCTGTCTCTGTGTTCTCTCCAGCCTCGCTTCTTCTCTCCCCTGTCTGAGTTGGAGTCTCCTAAGGGTCCAGGGTGGGGGTGGGGGCTCCCCAAAGCCTACGATGACCCCTCTTCCCTCCCCACCCCATCAGTACCCAGACAGCGTCTTCTATGATCTGGACAGCTGTAAGCACTCCAGCTACCCTGACTCAGATGGGGCTCCCGGTGAGTGACCCTGGCTCCTTCCCTACCCAGGGCTTGGGCCCATTTCACAGATATGGGAGCTGAGGCCCAAAAGAGAATGTGACCTAGCACAGCAAGATAAGGGTAGCCCAGGCCTCCAGGCCTCTTCCCCTTCCCGCTCCCACCCAGCTGCTCCCCCATGCAAATCCTGGGGTCAGATATTTGCACAGCCCACAATGGCCTCTCTGTGCTGGGGGCTTCAAGTAGGAGGAGGCCTCAGTCAGACCGCCCAGCTTCTGACTCAGGGCCCTTCCCCCAGATCCCCTGTGGGACTGGACAGGGTCCCCACCTGTCCCAGCTGCCCCCTATGAGGCCTTCGACCCGGCAGCGGCTGCCTTCGGCCACCCCCAGGCCGTCCAGCTGTGCTACGGACCCTCAGCCTACAGCTCTGCAGGGAGCCTCGACCCGGCCCCCAGCCTGGAGGCCGCAGGGACTGGCCTCCCAGCGTACCCCACAGAGGACTTCGCCAGCCAGGTGAGTGGCAGGGAGTTAGTTAAAACCAAGTCCTGTCATCTGATTGAAGTTTACTGGGTGACAGGCTCTGCATTAAAACCCGTGCACCTAGTAACCCCTTTAACAACCTCCGAGGTTAAGTACAGCCATGACTCCCCCGCATGACTGGGCAAAGGGGCAGTGACAAAGCCAGGAACAGCACAGACTGGGGTTAGCTGTATTGGGCAGGCTTTAACAGACACAGCTCAGGTGTCCCCAGGCCACGACAGAGTCCACGCTGTCCACAAAGTTGGGGCAGAACAGGGAGGGCCACAGTTGGGGGGGGCGCTGAGTGGAGGAAGTGGAGGGAGAGAAGGGGGCCCCTGGATGTGCAGGTGACCCTGACCTTCCACAGACTCTGGGTCCCCCGGCGTATGCCCCGTACCCCAGCCCTGTGCTGTCGGAGGAGGAAGATCTACTGCTGGACAGCCCCGCCCTGGAGGTTTCGGACAGCGAGTCGGACGAGGCCCTCATGACTGGCCCCGAGGGGAGGGGATCTGAGGCAGGTATGTGGGAGTGGATGGGGTGGGGACGCCAACTGGAGATGGGGGAGGGGGCTAAAGGAACCGTGGCTTCCCAAGCACCTACTGTATACTCCAGCGCTGAGGGCAGTTCCCAGCTCCATACCAGATGCTAGCTGTGTGACCTCGGGCAAGTGCCTCTACCTCTCTGTGCCTTGGTTTCCCATCTGTGCGGTGGGGATGGCATCGATAGTGTCTGCCCTCATGAGGTCATTAGGAGGATAAGACAGGATCACGTGCAGATGGGACAGCAGTACTTGGCACAGAGCGAGCACTCAATAAGTCAATATTTTCACCATCACCGTGGCAACAAAAATAACCACCAGATCAACCCCCAACTAGTCAACCTCTGCTCTGCCCATGTGTCCAACATCCATTATGCTCAACCCCTGAGAAGTTAGGATCATGAGTGACTTTCTGTATCTGGGCCTCGATTTCCCCTCTGTAAGCTGGGCATCCTCCTCCTCCCATCTTGGGGTCAGGGCCTCCCTCCCAGAGGGTAATTGTATAGAAACTAGCAAAGCTAGCAAAACTAGCAAACACTCCCCAGGGCTTTGTAAAAGCAACACACACACATTAGCCTCATCTATGGCTGAAGAGGCTCTGTGCAGAGAGGTTAAGTCGCCTGTTTTAATGCAGGATCTTTAAGATGGAGAGCGCCCCCCAGTGATTAGGAGAGGCACAACATGGACATAAAGATTTTATTACTCACAGGTCCTGATGGGTATGTGGCATTCGATGAGGCCACACACACGCAGGGTAGGGAGCACAGGCAGGGGGAGACAGAGAGGGACTGGTGGTCATCACCTTTATTGGGGTCCAGGGCATTATCCAAATCAATTTCCTGCAGGGAGTTTTAATTGGTGGGTTTAGAGCAAGTAGGCTAGGCCAGGTGCGATGGCTCACGCCTGTAATCCTAGCACTCTGGGAGGCTGAGGTGGGCGGATTGCTCAAGGTCAGGAGTTTGAAACCAGCCTGAGCAAGAGCTAGACCCCATCTCTACTAAAAATAAAAAAAGAAAAAGAAATTAATTGGCCAACTAGAGCAAGTAGGCTCCAGTTCCACGAGGTCACGCTGTGTCTGAGAGGTGGTTACTGAGACCCCCCCCCAACCTGGGGTGTGGGGGCCAGCAGGGCTGTCAAGGAGGCTGCATCTAGCTGTCCCATAGGGAGGTGGTACCACGAGGCAACTGTATAAGGAAGATATCTGGGATCGAATGACCACTCAATGGTCTTCCATGGGGTGGGGGGAGGGGAGCGTAGGTAGAACTGGAAACTGTCAGGGGCGACTGAGCTCTGCTTCTGGTGCGAGAAAGTCCAGCTTATATTTAAAATTGGGGCCGAGAAAACATAAAGTGATAGAATTCACTACATCACCACTCCAATGTCACACAGCTGGGAAATGACAGAAGGTTCTTGTACCCGATGCCCTGCTTTGAAACCCCAAGCTCTGTGGGGTCCTTGCTGCTTGTCGGAGCCAAGGAGTCAGGGGCCTCGGCCTCTCCAGGGACCCCATCCCCTCTGGGCTGAGTGGCTGGGAGACCAGGGGTTGGAGAAATGGCCAGGCCCATTCAAACCGACCCCAGATCCATTCGCGGCCAGTCAGCTCCGCTATCAATAAATAGTATGAGCCCTTGAGGAGCACTGTCAACCCATTTCACAGATTCCTCCACTCACGGGCTCAACAAACACGTGCGACTATGTGCTGGCCGAAGAGCAGGAAACAGGACAGACGCAGATCCCAAAAACTGAAGCGCGGAAGGGGGACGGAGTTCTGGGGCTGACAGCTGCAGGGAGGGAGTGACTTGCCCAGGACGGGACTTGGGGCGGGACGGGCACAGAGTCAAGTGTATCCAACAGGCACCTCCCTCGCCCCATTTCTCTGGATGGGGAGACTGAGGCTGGGGTGGAAGGAAGCTGGGTGGGCGTGGGGGGGGGGCCTGGGGACTCGCTTCTAACCCGTCCCCCTACCCCGCCGCAGGGGCCCGCAAGAAGCTGCGCCTGTACCAGTTCCTGCTGGGGCTGCTGACCCGCGGCGACATGCGCGAGTGCGTGTGGTGGGTGGAGCCGGGCGCCGGCGTCTTCCAGTTCTCCTCCAAGCACAAGGAGCTCCTGGCTCGCCGCTGGGGCCAGCAGAAGGGCAACCGCAAGCGCATGACCTACCAGAAGCTGGCGCGCGCCCTGCGCAACTACGCCAAGACCGGCGAGATCCGCAAGGTGAAGCGCAAGCTCACCTACCAGTTCGACAGCGCGCTGCTGCCCGGCGCCCGCCGCGCCTGAGCCCTGCCTGGGCGGCCCCGGGGGCTCCAGACCGCCCGTGGAGCCGCTTGGGGACCTCACGGCCCAGCCAGGACTCCTCTGGGGGTCCCCGTGGCACGTTGGCGTCGCCACGCCCTAGGTCATAGGACCTGTGGAACCCACACTCGAGGTGGGGGAGTGATGCCATAATCCCTGAGCCCTGCCCAGGGCCCCTGTGGCATTCCTCGCCACGTACGGGATCCCCAGATGCTCAGGCTTTGGGACACAGGATCCGTAGACCACTGTACGGTGGCGGGCTGGAAGGAGGGGTAGTGCTTCCAGAATGCCAGCTTCTCTGGGGTCCCCCGACTGGGCCTGGGACCTCCCTAAGATCCCTTGTAAACCCTCCAGTCTCATCGAGGGGAGCACACAGATTGTCACACCAGGAGGGGGGCCCTGCCAGCAACCCTGAGCCCTGTCCAGGGCTACTTCTGGGGTCCCCTTCTCATGTCTGAGTCCCTCTTGTCAGATCTGAGCTCTCCTAGTCCTTTATCATGTCTCAGATCTCTGTGCCCATCTATGACTCTTGTCACATCTGTCCCCTCAAATCCCTTTGCCATCCTTGAGATCCTCTGATTCTCTGGAATCATTCTACTGTCACTTTCTTGTGAGTGGAATTCTCCAATCACATCTAGGGCCCCTCTGGGATCCTTGGTCATGTCTGAAATCACTCTGGTCAGGTCTGGGGTGGGGGGTTCAGTGAACTGGGTCATATCTGGGCCCCCACTGGGATACCCTTGTCATATCTGGGATTTTCCAATAACATGAGGGTCCCCTAGGATCCCCATCTGATATGCCCCTTTAGGGACGCCACAGCAGCCATAAGTTCTCATGGGGACCTTACCCATCCTGGGGGGCCCTCCATATGGCCACACTTAGGATCATTCTAGGCACTCAACTGATTTCTGGGTGGTCTTGACAGCTTCCTGTGTCATTTCTAACTAGAGGTATCAAGCTGGTTGCCCTCCACAATCTAGGCAATCTAGGTCCCTGGTTGTGTTTTCTTTATTTCACTGCAGCGTTTAGGGGTTTGGGTGGGTGGGTGGGATCCATATTAACAGCTTACCTTTTAAAATGGGGAGATTTTACATAATCCAGGTTTCTTTTTCTTTCTTTCTTTCTTTTTTTTTTTTGAGACAGAGTCTCACTCTGTTGCCTGGGCTAGAGTGCCATGGCGTCAGCCTAGCACACAGCAACCTCAAACTCCTGGGCTCAAGTGATCCTCCTGCCTCAGCCTCCCGAGTAGCTAGGACTACAGGCACGTGCCACCATGCTAATTTTTTCTATTTTTAGTAGAGACGGGGTCTCGCTCTTGCTCAGGCTGGTCTTAAACTCCTAACCTTAAGCGATCCTCCCGCCTCGGCCTCCCAGAGTGCTAGGATTACAGGCATGAGCCACCGCACCGGGTCCCTAATCCAGGTTTCTGCCTTCACTTAAAACTTCAGGCGATCTAGCGACGGTGGGCCAGCTTTTCAGTCTGGGGAGGCTGGAACAGGACGTGGCCCCCTACTAATGTGGCATTTCTTCTCCAATCTGCCCCGGTCTCTGCCTCCCCTGGCTGTCTTACCCCAGTGGCTTCTGTCAGCTGCCTGTTTGGCCCCAACCATTTGTGTCTCAACCCCTGGCTGGGTAAGCCCAGCTGGAGCTGAAGCCTAGATGACTGCGGAGCTCTGACTGGGACCCCTGGAGAGTCATAGCTGTGGTCCAAGTCCTTGAGCCTGGATGGGCTGGGGGATCCAAGGGGAAATGACTTCCAGGCCTGTTTGTCCCTTTGGTGAAAGGGGGAGAGGAGGAAGAGGAGGAAGATTTCAAAAAGTACTTGCAGCCCTGTTGAGCCTTTGACACATCTGAAACCCACCCACTCCCCACTGATGGCGAGGAGGAGGAGGAGGAGGAGGAGGAGCATCAAGGACCCAGAGAGGCAAGAAGTCCACGTGGGGATACACAGCGGCTGGCCGCAGAGCCTAGGCTGGGACCTGCCCTCAAGAGAAAGCGTGGGGAGGGGAAGGAGGTAGGCACGTGCAAAACGTCCTCCCCAAGGCCTCCTCCTACAAAGAAGGTACTTTTAACAAAAGCTATTATCCTAAATGTGGAATAAAAGAAAATAAAACAAAAGAAATCAAGGTAGACCTCCTGGGACACTTTGTCAGGGATTGCAATCCTGCCCCTCCACTGGGGTCGCTGGCTCTCGGAGACAGAGCGACAAGAAGGGGTAAAAAAGAGACTGGAGTTCAAAGAGGCAGTTACAGCCAGATCTGGCTGAGCTTTGAGTGCCCAATAAAGGGGTTGCGGTGCCCGCACTGAGGTTCCGTTTAATCTTTTTATCTTCTCTCTTCCTGCGAATTAGAGCTCTCCCCCACCTCCTTCATGGTTCCCCTTCCGTCTGGGTCTCTATGCCAGGCATCCCCGCCTCTGGGTTGAGCCCTCGGGTTGGTGGCAAGAGACGCGAGGCTCCAGGTGGCAGCGCCGCTGCTGACACCCGCCCTGCCACAACTTTATTGGCTTCTCGGGAGCGGCCTGGCAGTCTGCCTGACGACTCATGACGTCACACGCAGGCTGTTGCCGGGTTGGCTTAGCGCTCCCTGGAGGCGGAGAAGTTTCCGGCTCTTAGGGGCTTTTGGAAAAGGGGTGGGGGGAGATGGGCCGGAAGAAAAAGGGAAGGGGCTTGTCTTCCCTCACTCTGGGTCCCTCACACTGCGTTACTTCCCAGGCAGTCTGCCGCCTTAGCTCCAAGTTCCTAACACCCTTTCCCTCCCTCTCACACCCACCTCGCCCTCCTCCCCTCAACACCTGCTCTCCCCGAGCCCCGCCCCCTTACCGCCTTCACCTCCCCCCACCCCGCGTCCAGCCACCACCCCATTCAGAAAGTCACAGGTCCCCCTGCCGGGAAGGGCGCCAACGTCCGGGCAGCCCTCCAGGGCCTTCCCAGCCTCCCACCCGCCCCCGGCGGGGACACCCGCCCCCTCCCCCGCGTCCGGTGCCCGCCGCGCCCGCTCCGGGAACAGTCGCGGGAAGCGGGCGGGTGCGGTCCCAGGAGGGGCCCAGGCCTTCGAGTCTGCCCACGCCCAGGACTCTGAAGTCCCAGAGCCTCAGTGCCCTCCCTGGAGGCACAGAGACCTCCTCCCCCGCGACAGCCGTCCTGCCTACGCTGGGAAACCCGACCCTCCCTCCCGGCTCTGGTTTCCCGAAAACTCCTGACTTGCAGATACCAAGAATGGCGTTCTAGACCCTGTCTCTCCCCGCCCCCTGCATGGCCAAGTCCTGGCTCGCCGCCCTTACCCACTTTAGACCTCCAGTTGCTTCCTCTCCCTCCGAGGACCCAGGCGTCCAGGCCCTCATCCTTTCTTCAGGACCCGAGTCCGGGCCCCGATTTCTTCTGTCCCCAGGCTTAGGAGTCCCAGCGCCCAGCCCCCTCCTCCCCGAGACCCTGGCGTCCCCGCCTCCAGCACCTCTTCGCTCAGACCCCGTTGTCCCCGGTCTGGCCTCAGACCCCAGGCCTTCCTCCCTGGGGGCCTGGCCTGCAGCCACCTCTCTCTGTCCAGCTGTTATTTCTCGCCCTTTAGAGCACGCCGGTGGAATGCGGGGCGGCCCATCTGCCGAGGCCTCCCTGGGCCTTCTGGGAGTCTCCGGACTCCTTAAAGGGCTCCCCCCTGGGGGCCCACCTGGCCTCCCTTGGGCCTAGCGGGACACAGCTGCGGTCAGAGGAGTGGGAGGAGGTCCACCGACATGCCTGAGGCAAAACAAGGTGGCTGCCAGAACCCCTTCCCTGTGTGGTCTTCTTTTCTGAATGAGGTTTTGGGGCTCCTCTCTTTGTGGGGTTGGGAAAAGAGGGTACCTTCTCTGTGTGAGGAGGCGCTCCCTTCCCTGCATGGGGAGGAGCGGCCCCCTTCCCTTTGTAAGGAGAGGTGTTGCCGTCCTTGGGTGGGGGGGTCCCATATCTGTGTCGAGTGGGGGACCCCTACCTTCTGCAGTGAGGGGGTTCCTTTCTCTGCAGGCTATTGGGAGGCCCATCTCTGGTGGAGATGACGATTCTCTGTAAATTGGGGTCCTTTTCTGTCAATGGGGATGGGGGTCCTGTGTGTGTAGATTTGGGAATGTTTGCATAGTGACTGAGGTCCTCGACATTTGGGGGTGGCATCTTCTGCGTAGGGACTGGGCCACTTATCTGAGAGAAGATTGGGGACTTTCTCTGTAGGATATGGGGTGATCGTGTGTATAAAGATTAGGGGTTCCCACCTGCGTGGAGTCACAGAAAATTATTCTCTGTATAAGGATGGGGGAACCTCCCTTCTTTGGAATTGGAGCTCCCATGTGTAGGAATTAGGGGCCCTTCTTCATAGAGGGGCCGGGGTCCTTTGTGTACAGTTTGGGGGTCCTTCTTTGAATGGGCCTGAGGGGCACTCTGTATGGGGTTGGGCTTCCTCTCAATGAAAAAGTCAGCGCAGAAGACACAAGCCCCTGGGAGGGAGCCCCCTCCTGGGCTGTCCTGTCGGCCAGCTTCAGGCCAACCAGGATGTGGGTAGGGGTCCAGTCCCATCTGTAGCTGGAGGCCCAGCGGGCCAGGAGCCAGCAGGCAGGGCAGGTGAAGGATCCTGTGGTCAGCACGAGGTGTCCAGTTTCCAGCCCGGAGGTAGAGCTAATTATACCCCCAGGCCCCAAAAGGTCAGGGCCTGGTGGCCTGGGTGGATGGGGCATGGCCTGCCTGGGGTAAGGGAAACCTGATCCCATAGAGTCTCAGGGTGAGAGATAGATTTACACATAGGATGGGGGCTCGGACCCCTGGGTCTGAGGGAGGAGGGAGCTGAGCACATGCTCAACTGTGAACTTCTACTTTGCAGCGGCCAAAACGGCCCCCAAAGGCAAAGAAGCCCCCAAAGGGGCTCCCCCTAAGGAGGCTCCTGCAGAGGCCCCCAAAGGTGAGCCGGTGTTTCCTTGGACTCAGCCGGCCTGGCACCTCGCCTCCCCCATGCTCCCCTCTGCACCCTTGCCCCAGCCTTCTCCTGGTCTCTGTCCCTTAATCTGTCCCCACGGCCAGAGCTGACGGGCACCTGCCTTGCTCACAGCTGCCCAGGATGGAGCCTCGTCTCACCTGGCTGCGGATCCATGAGTCCTGCCCAGCTTTGAACGCCCCAGTCTATCTTCAAACTCTCCTACCCCAAGGCCCATTCAGGATGCTCCAGTCCACAGATGGGGAAACTGAGGCTCAAAAGGGTGGGGGAGCTGGCCAAGGTCACATAGCCACTTGGGTGACGTGGTCTCTCCCGAGTCAGGAGAAGCCATTTCACCCTCATGGTCTTCTCTTTCTGAGCAGAGGCTGTCTCAATGTCTCCAACCCCTTCCCCAAGTGGCCCATGCCGCTCCCCCCACCTCAGACCTCCTCATCCTGTCTCCTGAGCAGAAGCCCCACCTGAGGAGCAGTCGCCCACTGCTGAGGAGCCCACTGGCATTTTCCTGAAGAAGCCAGACTCTGTATCGGTGGAGACTGGTGAGGGGGCCTGAGGGAAGGGCTGGGGGCTGGGACCCCCGGGTCTGAGTGGGGAGGCACTGGGGTGTCACAACCTCACAGCCTCTCTGGAGAGTCTAAGTCCCTGACTGGACCCTCCCCCGTCTCCCCCCCAGGAAAGGACACGGTGATCGTGGCCAAGTTGAACGGCAAGGAGCTCCAGGGCACGCCAACCATCAAGTGGTTCAAGGGCAAATGGCTGGAGCTGGGCAGCAAGAGCGGCGCCCGATTCACCTTCAAGGAGTCCCATGACTCTGCCAGCAATGTGAGGACCCTGTGGGACGAGAGGGCGCGGGCCGGGGCTGGAGGTTATGCAGGCCCTGCTTCGCAGAAGGCCTGCTGCCTGAGACACAGTCCTGTGCCTGGAGCCCCCGCGGTGGGGCATGGAGGTTGTGTGGGGCAGGAGCGGGGTGCTGGGGCTGGGGCCACATGCACTCCCAGGAAGGTCTTAGGGAGTTGGGAACATGGGCCCCCAGATGGAGATTGGCCAGGTATGGGGGGGACAGAGCTGGCCACCAGATGCTAAGCACCCCTGCTCTAGGTCTCTACTGGCCCCTCCTGTGGTTTGGGGGTGAAGATTTGGAGCCAGAGTTGTGAGGTGGGCTCTGGGGGATGTGGGGTGGCACTGGGGACTGGTCACCTGCACCCACACACTGGCCCCGGTCCCCAGGTGTACACCGTGGAGCTGCACATTGGGAAGGTGGTTCTGGGCGACCGCGGTGATTACCGCCTCGAGGTCAAAACCAAGGATGCCTGTGACAGCTGTGGTTTCAACATCGATGTGGAGGGTGCGCTGGCAGGGAGCGGGGGGCCGAGGGGCGTGGGTCTGAGGTGGGGGACCGAGGCAGCAACAGGTGTAGGGAGAGGGTAGAGACGTGGCAGGGAGGTGGGTACAGGTGTTTGGAGGAGGCCGTAGAGGTTCAGGGATCAGGGCGTTCAAGACTGGGGAGACAAGCTACAGGCTGAGAGTAGGCACAGGTATAGATTTGGGGGTGAAAGCATGCAGGGGCTTGGGGTGCACATGCGAAGGCTTAGGAGGCAAGTTATGTAGATTCGGGTTTGAGAAAGTGGGAGGAAAGGCTGGGCAGTAGGGTGTCCAGGTCTAGAGTATAAGGGTGTGCAGGTTTAGATGAAGATGTGCAGGATTAGCAGGAGGTTGCACAGATTTGGGGGCACGTGGATGGGGGCCTGAGCGTGAACGGGCTGTGGGGGTCCGCAGCCCAGGCTGGGAGAGGGCACAGGGAATGAGACTGCCCAGGCCCGGGTGCAGGCCACAGGCTGCTGAGAGCGGGTGTGCATGGCAGCCAGGGAAATGCGAGCCGCCCTAGGAGTGGCGGATGTCCTGGCCTAAGCGAGGGGGTGTGCTGGTCCAAGAGGCGGAGGAAAGGAGGCCTGGAAGAGGTTGTGCAGGCCTGGGGAGGAGCTCTTGGTCTTAGCTCAGCACTTGCCTCCGGCTCACTTTCCCTTTCCCTGTCGGCCCCCCAGCCCCCCGCCAGGATGCCTCTGGGCAGAGTCTGGAAACCTTCAAGCGTTCGTAAGTGCCCCTGGACCCTGGGGAGGCCAAGGACTGTAGGAGGCTCTCCCTTGGGAGGGGGAGAAGGGAGGATTGGGGTAAGACTGAGGAGACAGAAGCCCAGTGGGGTTCACACACCCTCTCTATGGCCACAGGGGTGAAGGGAAGTCAGACAAAGCGGGTGAGCTGGATTTCAGCGGCCTGTTGAAGAAGAGGTAAGCCGCCCCCACCGGGCACAGAGAGTGGAGTGGGGTGGTGGGTGAAGCACCCTGGCTGCTGCCTCCCCACCATCATCTCTGGACTCTCTGCCCACCCAGTATTCAACCCACCAACCCATCTGGCCACCTGTCCATCCACCCACCTACCCATTCACACAGACCCCCACCTACAACCCCACCTGATCAACCACCTGCCATGAGTTCACCCACCCCCTCACCCTTTAATCCACCAGCCTCACATCCACTCTCCTGTTTACTCAGGCTCTGGTCCACCTACTCACCATCCATCCATCCATCCATCCACTCATCCATCCATCCACTCATCCATCCATCCATCCATCCATGCATCCACACATCCATCCATCCATCCATCCATCCATCCATCCATCCAAACATCCAGGCATCCACACATCCATCCACCCATCCATCCATCCATCCACCCACTCATCCATCCATCCATCCATCCATCCATCCATCCATCCATCCATCCATCCACACATCCATCCATCCATCCATCCATCCATCCATCCACACATCCATCCATCCATCCATCCATCCATCCACACATCCATACATCCATCCATCCATCCATCCATCCATCCATCCACTCATCCATTCACTCATCCATCCATCCATCCAGCTACCTATTTATCCACCTACTAACCCATCCATCCACCTAGCTGCCTACTTGCCAATCCCTCCACCCACATATCCATCCATCCACCCACCATCTTCCCACCTGTCCACCCATCCACCTGCCATTATGCTCAGCCTGGCTACATGGATGAATAGGATGGTAGATTCAGCTGGGTGAGAGATGCAGATGTGGGTGGATGGGTGGTGGAGAGGCAGGTAGATGGGTGCCCCAATAGTTGGGAAGTGGGGGATGGATGGAGTGGGTGTAGGTGTCGACACACCCATCCACCAGGCTAACTCTCTGTTGGATTGAACTACATGAGACTGATGTTCTGTGGGTCAAGAACAACTGAATACTGGCAATTCTGCATTGTTTAACGTAATGCTTGTGCACTTAGTCATCTGTTCATTATCGCTAGTGCATCTCTCCTAACTTCGCTCACCCATCTATCCCCATAACCAAATCCTGGACAACCTCATGCACTAATAGACTCATGTGTTTCTGGCCAGCCAACCACAGACCCGCCACCTCCTGTCAACATATCCACTGACCTCCTGCCCAGCCATTTCCCATCGACCCGTCGGTCCCCTCAGCCAAGCATCTGTCACCAACCCATCCATCCACCACCCCACCCAGCCCTCTGTCACCCACCCGCCTACTCATCTGTCCACTCACTCACTGTCCCCACATTCGCCCACCCAGCTGTCCTCTCTTTGCTCCCTTCTCTTCCTTCCTTCTTTCGAAAGACCCACCCATGCATTCGTTCACTCTCTCACTCATCAAACGTCTGAGGTCTCCTGTCTACCAGGCCCTGGGCTGAGGTCAGGGGACAGAGGGCAGTGGGATTGGGTCCCCGATGCTGAGTCACTCCTTGCCGTGGGAAGTTGGGTCTGGTCCAACAGACCTGGGTGCAGACGGGGCCTATGTGGTGTGATCAGAGAGGGGTTCCACAGGGGCATGTGAGAGCCGGAGTGAGAGCAACGCACTGTCCTGGGGGACAAGGAGTGCCTCATGGAAAAGGCAACTTTGGCCTAGGTCTTGTAGGACGAAGAGGAGTCCGTCAGGAAGAGGAGGTGGGGAGAAGTCATGAAGGCAGGGAGACAGTTTGTGCACAGGCTGGGAGGCAGGAAAGAGCCTGGCGTGTTCAGGAAAGGGCAAGTAGCTTGGTTTGGAGGGTCACGGGGAGGTGATGGGGACAGGCTGGGCTGTGATCGCCAGGCTGAGGAGGGGGGTTTTCCCCCGAGGGTCGTGGGAGCCATGGAAAAGTCTGGAACAGGGAAGGGATGGCATCGGATGGGGGTGTCAGAAATGTCCCTCAGGGGCATGTGGGGAACAGAGCGGAGGCCAGGAGACCCTGGGAGGAGGCTGGGCTGGTGGCCCAGTGGGGAAGAATGAGGACCAGAGACAGGAGGTGGCGTGTAAGTCACACAGCCGGCGAGTGCAGGCGGCTGAGCAAGGGCCTCCCCTCCTCACCCCTGGTGGCCCGGCCTGTCCCCCCCCCCCTCAGGGAGGTGGTTGAGGAGCAGAAGAAGAAAAAGAAAGATGACGATGACCTGGGCATCCCCCCGGAGATCTGGGAGCTCCTGAAAGGGGCAAAGAAGAGCGAGTACGAGAGAATCGCCTTCCAGTATGGCATCACCGACCTCCGCGGCATGCTCAAGCGGCTCAAGAAGGCCAAGGTCGAGGTCAAGAAGAGTGCAGGTCGGTGCTGGCCAAGGGGAGAGGGCCACGGGGACCCCGCACCCTGGGCAATGGATGCTTGGGCCCTGGACCTATCTCTGGGAGGCCCCAACCTGAGCAGCAATCGAGCCTTGTTCTTAGGGATGTCTGAGTTCAGAGGAGGCCTCCTGACCTTGACCTTGGAGAGGCCATGGTCTGGGGAGGGAATCTTGGCACCTCTGGGGATGACCAGGGGAGTGAGCGCCTCTCACCTCCATCCCCTCTGCACCCCGCAACCCCCAGCCTTCACGATTAAGCTGGATCCGGCCTACCAGGTGGACAGAGGCAACAAGGCCAAGTTGATGGTAGAGCTCAGCGACCCAGACCTTCCCCTCAAGTGGTTCAAGAATGGCCAGGAGATCAAACCAAGCAGCAAGTACGTGTGGGGCAGCCCCCACATGGGGGGTTCCTAGGCCATAGAGAACACCCAGGAATAAAGCCGGTAACTTAACCCAGAAAGGGCACTCCCATGCCTATATCAAAGCTACAGACACTGCCAGGTACACTCCCGTTATCCTAGCGACTCAGGAGGCTGCAGTGGGAGGATCGCTTGAGGCCAGGAGACCAACCTGGGCAACATGGCAAGACCCTATCTCTAAAAAAAAATGAAAAAAATTAGCTGGGCATGGTGGCACAAGCCTGCAGACCCAGCAACTCAGGAGGCTGAGGCAGGAGGATTGCTTGAGTCCAGGAGTTGGAGGCTGCAGTGAGCTATGATCGCACCACTGCATTCCAGCCTGGGTGACAGAGCAAGGCCCTGTCTCTAAAAAAAAACAAAAATGTACAAATACTTCACTAGAAAAAAAGACAAGAGCAAGGAAGGACAGGGATTCAGTGGGAAGAAACCCAAATGGCCAATAAGCCGTGAGTACACCTTTGCCCTTGCAAATAAATACTACTAATAAAAATGCAAATGAAAACAACAGTGTTTCTGCTCTCCAACTGGGCAAAGGCTTTACAAAACCAGAAAGCCCAGTGCTGGCAAAGACATAGGGAAATGGGTACATGGACGCTGCTGGTGAGAATGTAAACTGGTAAGTATCCAAATACTAAAAAACCTTTAGGTTGCACAATTGTGGGTATTTGTTGTGAAGGAATTATCACGGCTGTGTATGTTTCGCTATGAGGATGTTCACTGAAGCATTTGCTATTGTTGCAAAACATAGAAAACCACTAAAATGTACCGTTCCATACTAAGGCGATCTGCAATCACCAAAACAGAGATTCTAGAACATATACTAACGTGGGAGCTGTTCAAGATTATTACGTGCAGAACTGTATTACCCACTTCTGCTTCACAGAGTGAAAATCTACATTTTATTTACATATAATGAAAAGATTGGAAAGACAGGAGCCAAAATATTTGCAGCATTTATTTTTTGGTGGGACAGTTATGGATAGGTTTTAAAAGAAAATTTTTTCCTTGGTTGTGTTTTCTAAATTCCCCATAATGAGCATTTTTGATACGATAAAATGCTATGTTGGCCGGGCGCGGTGGCTCATACCTGTAATCCTAGCACTCTGGGAGGCTGAGGTGGGAGGATCGCTTGAGCTCAGGAGTTCAAGACCAGCCTCAGCAAGAGTTCTATTGTAGTAAAAATAGAAAAACTTAGCCGGGCAACTAAAAATAGAAACAAAAAATTAGCCGGGCATGGTGGCGCATGCCTGTAGTCCCAGCTACTTGGGAGGCTGAGGCAGGAGGATCGCTCGAGCCCAGGAGTTGGAGGTTGCTGTGAGCTAGGCTGACGCCACGGCACTCTAGCCCAGGCAACAGAGCAAGAGAGACGCTGTCTTTAAAAAAGAAAGAAAGAAAAAAAAAGATAAAATGCTATGTCAGTGAAGGTACAGGAGGCTAATTCGCTATTACAAAGAGTCCCCACAATACATGCAGGTAGAGAGCTGTGTATTTCCGGCCGGTTGTGGCTGGTGGGCCAGCTCTCCTCTAAGCGATTATTTGGGGACCCAGCTTCTGCCCTTATCATTAGCTATATCGTCTCCCGCGGCGGTGTCCCCATCTGTATTGCTGATGGGCACGTCTGCGTTCCAGCCAGCAGGAGAGGCGAAGGGGAGAAGGGCAGAGCAAGCAGCCCATCTCAAAGTCCAAGATGACCCAGAAGCCACATGCATCACCTCCACCCACTTTCCGCTGGGCCACTGCGCAGGCCTTGCTGCAAGGGAGGCTGGGAAATGTAGTTCTCCAGGTGGGCGGCCGTGTGCCGCTGCTAAAAGGAGGAGAGGATGGACGTGGGTGGCCAGTTGGCATTTCCGCTGTGGTTATTTAAATAGTAGCAACAGGACCCTCGGTCCCCTCCCACGCGCGCATTTGGCTCTGAGAGGGCGAGACTTGCCCTGAGCGCGGGTGAGCAGCTCTACCCGGGTCTCGCGCCAGGTACGTGTTCGAGAATGTGGGTAAGAAGCGGATTCTGACCATCAACAAGTGCACGCTGGCGGACGACGCCGCCTACGAAGCAGCCGTCAAGGACGAGAAGTGTTTCACCGAGCTCTTCGTCAAAGGTGAGGCTGCAACTCGCGCCTGAATGGGGGGAGGGAACGGAACTCTGGAGGGGGCCCTGAAGCCGCTGATCGACCTCCTGTCCCCCTGCCCCCCCAGAACCCGCGGTGCTGATTGTCACACCCCTCGAGGACCAGCAGGTGTTTGTGGGCGACCGGGTGGAAATGATGGTCGAGGTGTCGGAGGATGGTGCCCAGGTCATGTGGTGAGTGACCCCCGATCCCTCACCTCCTCGTGCCCACAGCTTCCTTGCCTCAGCCCTGATTTTTTTTTTTTTTTTTTTTTGAGACAGAGTCTCACTCTGTCACTGGGGCTAGAGTGCCGTGGCGTCAGCCTAGCTCACAGCAACCTCAAACTCCTGGGCTCAAACGATCCTCCTGCCTCAGCCTCCCGAGTAGCTGGGACTACAGGCATGCGCCACCGTGCCTGGCTAATTTTTTCTATATATTTTTAGTTGGCCAATTAATTTCTTTCTCTTTTTAGTAGAGACGGGGTCTCGCTCTTGCTCAGGCTGGTTTCGAACTCCTGACCTTGAGCGATCCTCCCGCCTCAGCCTCCCAGAGTGCTAGGATTACATGCGTGAGCCACTGTGCTCGGCCTTCAGCCCTGATCTTTATGGGACCCTCTGACCTTTACTCGGCAGTCACCAGGAGATCTCAGCCTTTCTCTGTAAACCCCCCGCCTTCACTGTGACTTCTTTGTAGAACTGCTACCCATCTCGTCCTCTGCAGGGCCTTTTTCCTGATCCCTGCTGATTCATTAAATATTTATTTATCCGTCCAACCAATGATCCATCCTCTGGTCCCTCCACCCACCTGTCCCCCATCCATTCATTCACGCATAAATCTATTCACCCCTCCAGCGAGTACTCACCTATCACGTGGGGGCGCTCTCCTGCATATCAGAGAGCTAAGGGGGAGGAAAACATATCAGCATGGTACCTGCCTTCATGGCATTTATAATCTGGAAATTTGGTGGGGTGTGTGTAGGAGACAGAGACAGGCATTGGTCAAGTCTTCACACAAACACATAGAGAAGTTGTGTTTTGAAGTGTTTGAAAGCAGCAGCAACAAATGCTGAAGTAGCTTTTCCTTCAGAGAAAGGGATTCAGGAGGTCAGGGAAGGCTCCCTGGAGGAGGTGACAATCTGATTGCGCTGAATGCTCTGCGATCTGAATGCCGGGGAGACATAAGTGAAGGGAGAGGGAAGAGTGTCCTGGGCAGGGGACATGTCATTTACAGAGGCCACAATATTCAACATTTCTCTGAGACTCTACGGCTTCCTCTGTGCTCTGGCCTCTCCCTGTGACCTCTCATTGTGTCCCTGATGTCCAGCCGGTATCTTGAGGCATCTCCTTGTGGCCTGTGACTTTCTCCTCCCCCTTCTCTCCCCCGACCCCACCTGTGACCCACCCACCACTCAAGATGCCTCTGCCGCCCTTCTCTCTCCCTTCTCCCGTGACCTCCTCTGACCCCTCTGCTTGGGCTCCTGATCACCCTCCGAGACCCAGACCCAGAGCCACGCTGACTGCTCACATGGCCCTGTCCCCTCCGCCCAGGATGAAAGACGGCGTGGAGTTGACTAGGGAGGACTCCTACAATGCCCGGTACCGCCTCAAGAAGGATGGGAAGCGCCACATTCTCATCTATTCGGACGTGACCCTGGAGGACGGGGGGCACTATCAGGTCATGACCAACGGCGGCCAGTGTGAGGCCGAGCTCAGTGTGGCAGGTACGGGGTCAGGGCTGTGCTGTGAATCTCCTCGCAGCTCAAAGTCACCAGGCCCCAAACCTCAGAGTTGTCCCTGATTCCTATCAACAGAAAAGAACCCAAACTCTGTAGAATAATTTAAAGAGGTTTATTTAAACTTAAAGAGCTGAATATGTGTGACCATGGCCCAGACAGCCACACCCAAGAAGCCTTGAACACGTGGTCCCGCTGTGGTTGGGTGACAGTTTGGTTTGATACATTTTAGGGAGACAGAGATTATTCATAAAGTCACAAATCAGTACATGGAAGATGTATACTGGTCTGTACCCAAAAGGCAGGACTTACAGGGTGACTTACAGGTTATAGGTGGTTTTTTTTTTTTTACAAAAAGCATCTTTTATTTTTGCTCTGACATCATGATATCTGCCAAAGCCGTGAATTTCCATAAATTCATAACTTCATAATGTCATCCCATAAACATTCTTTTTTTTTTTTTTTTTTTTTTGAGACAGAGTCTTGCTCTGTTACCCGGGCTAGAGTGCCGTGGCGTCAGCCCAGCTCACAGCAACCTCAAACTCCTGGGCTCAAGCGATCCTCCTGCCTCAGCCTCCCGAGTAGCTGGGACTACAGGCATGCGCCACCATGCCCAGCTAATTTTTTCTATATATTTTTAGTTGGCCAATTAATTTCTTTCTCTTTTTAGTAGAGATGGGGTCTTGCTCTTGCTCAGGCTGGTTTCAAACTCCTGATCTTGAGCGATCCTCCCGCTTCGGCCTCCCAGAGGGCTAGGATTACAGGTGTGAGCCACCGTGCCCTGTTTATGATTTTGTTTTAAGCCATGTAAATGCCTGATCTTATTGAAAACAAAATACAAGTTTGAGTGTAAGATCTCATCCCTGGCCTCAGTTAGAGCCAACCTGGAGTCCTCTCTGTGGCCGGCAAGGCCCATGACCTGGGCCATTCGGTTTCTGTCCACTTTGCCTGACCACGTCCACCTCCCACACCCACACTGGCCTCCTGTGGCTCTTGATTCCAGCAAGCCTGCTGTGCCCCAGGGCCTTTGCACAGCTGCTTGCTGGTCCTCCTCGGCATCCTCCCGTGGGTTCTTCCTCCTCTCTCAGGCTGCCTTGCTCTGTCTTGTTGACTCTCCTCTTCACTGCCTCTCTGCTACAGTGTGAGCTCTCCAAGGCCAGTGGGATCTTTCTGGGTTGTCCATGCTCATGTCCCCAGTGCCTAGAACAGCGCCTGGCACATGGTGGGTGCTCACAAGCACTTGTGGACCGACTGGAGTAGTGACAGCCCCGTCTCCTTCCCTCCCCACTCAGAGAAACAGCTGGAGGTCCTGCAGGACATTGCCGACCTGACGGTGAAGGCCGCGGAACAGGCCGTGTTCAAGTGCGAGGTGTCTGATGAGAAGGTGACGGGCAAGTGGTATAAGAACGGGATCGAGGTGCGGCCCAGCAAGAGGATCACCATCTCCCATGTGGGGAGGTGAGAAGTAGGCTGTGGAGGTGGCAGGGGTGGGTGGCGTGTGTGTATCGGTTAGCTATAGCTGTGTAACAAAGCGCCACCAGACTTAGCGGTTTGAAGAAACAAGGCTTGATCTGAGTCTGTAGGTTGGTGGGGGCTCAGTGGGCAAGGACGGTCTCCCTCGTGCCTCTGCCGTCGGCTCAATGTTGGCCCTGCTGCCCATGCCTGGACTGTGTCAGGACCTCAGCTGGGACAGCTGGGCTGGTCCAGTCCATACGGCAGCTCATCCTCCAGCAGGCTGGCAGTGAACAAGGTCGCTGTGGCCTAGGCTGGGAATAGTCCCAGTGTCACTTCCACCATATTCTGTTGGGCAAAGAAAGTCACAGGCCAGCCAGATTCAAGGGGTGGGGAACAGACGCCAGCACTGGGTGGAGGGGGGAGGGGCACCGCAGGGTCTCACTGCAAGGGCAGAGACACAGGGAGGGGAACAACTCTGGCCATATCCATCAACACGGGGGCCCAGCCAGAAAAACAAGAGGCTGGAATTCAACAGGTGGCATGTGGGCACCTGCGGAATTTGAGGAGCCACCAGGACATGCAGAGCTCCCATGGGTTTCCGGGCTGTAGCTCCTGGCGGGATGAGAGCCTTCCCTGTGTTCTGTGGAAGGAACATGCCACTGGCGTGTCAGTGAGGATGATGACACAGCCTGATGCTCACAGGGAACTTACTGTGTGCCGGGTACTTTCTAGATGCTTTGTGACAACCTTGATGTAGATTGGTATCATAACCCAAATGAGAAATGGAGGCACAGAGAGGTTAAGTAACTTGCCCAAGGTCACAGAGCTACTAAGTGGGATCTGAACATAGGCCATAGCATTTCACAGCCCCGAATAAAAATGGTGGGCATGTATTCATAGATCACATTGAGGAGGGTGCTTCTCGAGGTGGCATTAAGGGAAGCAGATGGGGTAGGCCCCTGGGTGACTTGGGTGACCCCCACCCCCCACTGCCCAACCTTTTAGGTTCCACAAGCTGGTGATCGATGACGTCCGGCCAGAGGATGAGGGCGACTACACATTCGTGCCTGATGGCTACGCCCTGTCACTCTCTGCCAAGCTCAACTTCCTGGGTGAAGATGCCCCTTCCTTCCCCCCACCCTGTGCACTGTAGCACCCGCCCTCCCAGGCCCAGGGCCCTGGGCACCCCCACTTCAGGGTTAAGTTTCCCTGATTGTACAAGGAGGATGACGGCAAGCATCTGTCGAGCTCCTGGGTGGAGGCAGAAAACGGAGGGAAGGCATTGTCTGTGCCGGAGTGTGCCCAAGAGGGGATGGGGGTGGTTCACGGGCCTGAGCCTTGCGCCCGGCACCCCGGCTCCTGGGGACGCTGCCAGACCTCGCCCCTGCCTCTGGGCTGTGCCTGCTGGGTGTAGACCTAACTGTCCAGTTTCCTTTGTCTTCCAGAAGTCAAAGTGGATTACGTACCCCAGCAAGGTGAGCCACGGGGCTGTCTGAGAGCTGGGCCCCCTGGTCGGGGGAGGAAGGGCTGCGGGCCCGGACCCCTGGGACCTATTCGAGTTGGAACCCAGCTCCCTGGGAGATCCTTTAGTGGGGGTTGGGAAGGCCCCTGAGTTCCCCAGTCACCGTCCTGTGCCACCAGAGCCACCGAAGATCCACCTGGACTGCTCGGGGAAGACCACAGAGAATTCGATTGTGGTTGTGGCTGGAAACAAGCTGAGGATGGACGTGGCCATCACAGGGGAGCCCCCTCCCGTTGCCACCTGGCTGAAGGGAGATGAGGTAGGTGGGGCTTCCCCTCTGCCATGTTCCTCTTCCCCTCAGTGCTGCTGGTGACAAGTTGCTTTAGACAAGTTGCTTTCCCTCTCTGAGCCACAATTTCATCCTCTATAAAATGAGAATGATGAGTCCTTCTCCATAAGGTTGTTTTGAAGACTGGAGATTATATTTGTCAGCCACAGGTACGGGCCTAGCATGTGGTGGGTGCTCCATCCACCCATCCGTCAGTTAATTAATCAGTCGATTGGCCAATGCAGCCTTCCAGCCGTCTAGCAACTCATCCGTTCATCCATGCATCTTTTCATTCATCAACTAATTGATTAATTTACTCAGCCATCCACTCATCCACTAATTAATCCATTTGTCCATTTATCTGGCAAGCAATCCAGTTATCTATCCAACAAGTATTTTAACCTTGTATGTTCCAGACCCTGGGACGCTTCAGTTTCCTCTTCTGTGAAATATACAAACTTGAGGGAATCTCCTCTCACGAACTCACTCAGCAGGCGTCCCCAGGGTTCCCCCCGTGCCAGGACACAGCCATGAGTCAGATGCAGCTCCTGCCCCCCAGGAGCCTTGGGAGAGGCAGACACCTGCCCACGGTCACAGTCTAGGGCGGTTGGGGCTGAGATAGAGGAAGGTTCAGAAGCTCTGAGAATCTGGGGGATGGAGCTGTCACTGCCTGCTGGGGGCATCCAAGCCAGGAATGCTTCCTGGAAGAGGTGGCTTCTGGTGGGCCCCAAAGGATGCATAAGAGCTCAGCATCGCATGCACAGGGGCAGTCCTGCAAAATCGCAGGGACAAGACAGTGCAGTGTGTTTAATGAAGGCTGTGTTTGGAGGGCAAGGAGGGTAGTGGAGAGGAATGACGAGGCTGGTTGTAGACCCGGGAGGGCCTCTTGGGCTGAGTCTGGGGCATGAGCCATGAGCAACGTGTGGCGACGGGGGAGCCTCTACAGGGTTTTGGGCAGGGGAGTGGCGGAGGCAGGCTGGGGACTGGGAACGTGATGTGGAGCCGAGCCATCTGGTGGCTGTGTGCAGGTTTTCTCGGCCACTGAGGGCAGGATCCGCATCGAGAAGCGGGTGGAGTGCAGCAGCTTCGTGATCGAGAGTGCGGAGCGGGGGGACGAGGGCCAGTACACCATCAAGGTCACCAACCCCGTCGGCGAGGACGTGGCCTCCATCTTCCTGCGGGTTGTGGGTGAGCAGAGAGGGCTGAGGTGGCGGAGCAAGGGGGCCTGAGGCCATTGGGGCCCGGCTGACTCTCCTGTGCCCACAGATGTCCCGGACCCCCCAGAGGCCGTGCGCGTCACCTCAGTGGGAGAAGATTGGGCCATCCTTGTCTGGGAGCCACCCAAATATGACGGCGGGCAGCCGGTCACTGGTGAGAGCCTGTGGCCCTCTGTTCCCATGACCTCCAATCCTCATCGCCCTCTGACTTCTCCTTGACCTCCCAGAGCCATCAGCACCTCAGTGACCCCCTCTGACACTCCGTTTTCCATCGCTGACACCTCACCATCCCTTTGGTCTTGCCCTATCCTCCTGTGCTCCCCAACAGCCTGGGGAGTCTCACTTCAGCCAATAGCCTGGGGTTTTCTGTGGCCCCCGACCTATGACCTGTGACCCCTCTCGATTCCTGACCCCAGAACTGATAGCCTCTGAGTGCTCTGTGGCCCCTGAGATCAACCCAAGATTCACGGCCCCAGACCTCTCGGGGTCACGTGATCCTTCAGGTGCGACCCTCACTGCCCCAGCTGACCTATGTCCCCATGCCCTCCCGTGACCTCCGCTCCTCCCTGCCTGGGGGCCTCCAGGATACCTCGTGGAGCGCAAGAAGAAGGGCTCTCAGCGCTGGATGAAGCTGAACTTTGAGGTCTTCACGGAGACGACCTATGAGTCCACCAAGATGATCGAGGGCATCCTCTACGAGATGCGGGTCTTCGCTGTCAACGCCATCGGAGTGTCCCAGCCCAGCATGAACACCAAGCCCTTTATGCCTATCGGTAACACCTCCAGACCCCTCACTCTGACCCATCCACCCCCATCAGCCTCTGACCCACACTCTGCCCATCACTGACCTTTGACCCTACACCCTGGCCTTTGACCCCACAGACCGCTGACTTTTGATCCCTCCCATCCAACACCCCAGCACTTTGGCCCCAGCCCCACCCATCATCTGGTCTCCTGACCTGATACCTCCACCACTGACCTCTGGCCCGCCAGGCTAACACCTACCCTGACTCGAGGACCTCACTGTCCTCCCTTGCTATTGGGTTGCTTGATGACCCTTGGTGACATTTCCTGGCTCGTCGACCTTGGCCCACCATACTGATCCCTTTCCTGACCAGTGACTCCACCTCTGACCCCTGCCCCTTCCTGCCTCTGACCCCTTATTTCCCCCCATGTCCTCTTTGCCTGGGCCCTGCAGCACCCACGAGCCAACCCCTGCACCTGGTAGTGGAGGACGTGACTGACACCACCACCACACTCAAGTGGAGGCCGCCCAACAGGATCGGGGCAGGCGGTATCGACGGGTACCTGGTGGAGTACTGCCTGGAAGGCTGTGAGTGACCCCGGTGGGCTGGGGCGGGTGGCGGCCAACACAGAGCTCCACTGGGCATCCTGTCCAGGGAACCGAACACGGGTGGTGCGGGGAGAGAGATCTGGTGCCGCAGGCTGCCTGTGTGTCGTGTCTGTGCTGGCATGGATCCCTGGGATGGGATGGGTCCAGCCAGACCCCCAGTGACCAGCTTGTCCTCTCTCCCTCCCTCCCTCCCTTCCCTGCATCCATCCTCCCTACAGCTATGACTTTTCATCCATCCATCCATCCATCTGTCCTTCCATCCACCATTTATCTGCTGCCTGTGTGCCTTCTTCCTGCCTTCTGTTCCTTTACCCATCCAACCACCTCTCATCCATCCCTCTTAACATCCATCCATCCATCCATCCATCCATCCTTCCATCCATCCATATCTCCCTCCTAACTTTTCCCTGTATTTCTCCCTCTCTTCCTTCCCTCCCTTCACCCCCACCTGCCATCCACTTGCCTACCCACCATCCCATCATCCCTCCGTCTGTCCATCTGGGAGTCTAGCGAGTGGATCATGCAACTACCCATCCATCCCATAGCACGATTGTCATCCAGTCTGTCTCCTGACCACCATCTTTGCTTCCTTCCTTCTTCCACTCACCTGTGTGACCACCCAGCCACCTGTCCGTCTAACTCGCAAATGTCTCCCCACCTGTCCATCCATCACCCCCATTTCCATACACCCAGCCCTCCACCCTCCAGTGAAACACACATTCACTGGGCGCTGTGTGCCCGGCCCGGCACCGTGGCCATGGAGGTGTCTCCAGCGTGGTCATCTCTCTGGGAGGACAGACGGGATCACCTCGACACCATATCCCAGGTCCCACCCTACACTTGCTAACGGTGTGGCCTTGGGCAAGTGTCAGCGCCTCCGTATCTTCATGTAAAGATGGCGAAGACGGTTCCCATCTTGGCAGGGTGCAGTGAGGCTGCATTCGACGGTGCATGGAGTCGATGGGTGGCTGAGCCCTTGTTGGCTCCTCCCTCTGCCCCGTCCCAGTGCTCTCCCCACCTTCCCTCCCTGGCCCACCCTCCCCACGCCTCATGGAGCCTCACGTTCCAGAACCAAGGGTTCGAGTCCACTCTGTGATTGCTGGGCTGACCCACATTGGTTCACCAGCCCATGGCCGTGAACCCAGACAGAAAGGCGCATAACAGAGGGCAGGCAAGCCCCTGAGCTCTGACCGCCACCCTTGATGTGCCCTCCCGGACGTGCCTGGGCGCTTGCCTCCCGCTGTGCCCTCGGACAGAGCCACCATCCCTGTCCCTCTGTGCCAGCCTTGGCAGAGCTTAAGAGTGTTCTGGACCAGGTACGGTGACTCACGCCTATAATCCTAGCACTCTGGGAGGCCGAGGCGGGCGGATCGCTCAAGGTCAGAAGTTCGAAACCAGCCTGAGCAAGAGCGAGACCCCGTCTATACTAAAAATAGAAATTAATTGGCCAACTAAAAAATACATATATATAAAAAAAAAATTAGCCAGGCATGGTGGTGCATGCCTGTAGTCCCAGCTACTTGGGAGGCTGAGGCAGGAGGATAGCTTGAGCCCAGGAGTGTGAGGTTGCTGTGAGCTAAGGTGATGCCACGGCACTCTAGCCTGGGCAACATGGTGAGACTCTGTCTCAAAAAAAAAAAAAAAAAGAATGTTCTGGAGTCAGACAGGCCTGGCTTTAACTTTCTAGTCTGCCACATCTGAGCTGTGTGACCCTGGCATGTTCCTTAACCTCTCTGGGCCTCAATTTCCTCATCTCTAAAATGGGGATAACAGAAGGCTGAGGCAAGAAGTAATGAGCTAACACATGTGCCGCCCTCACAGCCCGGCCGTAATAAATGCTTAACAAATGTGAGCTGCTGTGCTCCAGCTGCTGAGAATTTACTCAGCGTTCATAGTGGTGGAGCCCAAGTCCCCGGGGACACTGAGCTGAGGGGTGCAGGGGGCCGGGCGGGAGGCTGGGGGATCAACGAGTTCTCTCTCTAGCTGATGAATGGGTCCCGGCTAACACCGAGCCCGTGGAGCGATGTGGCTTCACCATCAAGAATCTCCCCACGGGAGCAAGAATCCTCTTCCGGGTTGTTGGGGTCAACATTGCGGGTCGTAGTGAGCCGGCCACCCTGGCCCAGCCGGTCACCATCCGGCAGATTGCAGGTAAGTGACCCCTGGCCCCTGACCCTGCTCTGCCAAAAGCCAAGTTGGGGTCATCTGACCTGCCCTTTCCCTGTCATCAGTAGGCCCTAGAAAACCTCATCGCCATTGTCTCTTGTCCCTCCAATGGCCCCCAGCCGGGTGCTGAGCCCCCTCGCTGTTTGTGCCCTCAGAGCCTCCCAAGATCCGTCTCCCCCGCCACCTCCGCCAGACTTACATACGTAAAGTGGGAGAAGCTCTCAACCTTGTCATCCCCTTCCAGGTACGGGGGGCTGGGGTCAGGGGTCAGGGGCAGCTACTGGCAAGACTCATCCACAGCAAGACTCCTCTGCCCCACCGGCCTCACCCCTGCTGTCTTCCCGCAGGGAAAGCCGCGGCCCCAGGTGGTGTGGACGAAGGGCGGGGCCCCCGTGGACACCTCCCGCGTGCACGTGCGGACCAGCGACTTCGACACCGTATTCTTCGTGCGCCAGGCGGCCCGCTCGGACTCCGGGGAGTATGAGCTGAAAGTGCAGATCGAGAACATGGAGGACACGGCCACCATCCGCATCCGGGTTGTGGGTGCGCAGCCGGGCCAGGAGGGAGGAGGAGAGATGGGGAGCCCTGCAGGAGAGAGATTGGGGTGGAGGCAGGAAGTGGGGAGACGTGGGGCAGGGGCATGAGGGACCCTCGGGCTGGCCGACAGCACTGCCCCCTTCCAGAAAAGGCAGGGCCGCCGGTGAACGTGATGGTGAAGGAGGTGTGGGGCACCAACGCGCTGGTGGAGTGGCAGCCCCCCAGAGATGACGGGAACAGTGAGGTCACCTCGTACTTGGTCCAGAAGGCCGACAAGAAGACAATGGTGAGTGAAGGAAGAGGGACCGGCGGTGGGGACGGTGGGGGAAAGCCGGCCGGGGCGGCAGCACGGCTACGGATGTTCCCATCCCACAGCTGGGGAAACCGAGGCCCAGAGAGCGGGCTGGGGCCTTTTAAATGAGATTTACGCATGATGGGTTTTCTTTCTCTTTTTTTATTGAGGTAAACTTCACACAACAAAACGGACCATTAGCCATTGTAAATCGAAAAAATTCCACTGCATTTAGTACATTCACAGTGTTGTGCAAAACCACCTCTATCAACTTCCAAAACGCTTTCATCACCCCGAAAGGAAACCCCACACCCATCAGCAGTCACCTCCCACCCTCCCCCGACCCAGCCCCTGGCAACCAACAGCCGCTTTCTGGCTCTCTGGATGTACTTACTCCAGACATTTTTTTTTTTTTTTTTTTGAGACAGAGTCTCACTCTGTTGCCTGGGCTAGAGTGCCGTGGCGTCAGCCTAGCTCACAGCAACCTCAAACTCCTGGGCTCAAGCGATCCTCCTGCCTCAGCCTCCCGAGTAGCTGGGACT